>CM040965.1:54810333-54857477 GCA_022985045.1 Macadamia tetraphylla | reverse complement strand
CCCGACTTTGTTTCTAATACAATTATTCCTTATCCTATCTCTCCTAGACTTGTCGCACATCCCGCGTATAACATCTTCATCTCAGCTACCCTCACTTAATTCAAATTACTCTCATTGACTACACAAATGCTCTACCCCACAGTCATAGATGTTCATATTGCATTTCTATAAATTTTTCCCTTGAGTTTAACCGGCATACGTTTGTCATAAAGCACTCCCAATGCACTTTCCACTTCATCCAGTCCACTTTAATTCAATGTGACGCATCATCCTCTATGTCCCCTTACTTGTTAATGATTGACCCTAAGTATTTAAAATAGTTTCTCTGCGGTAGTTCCTAATCATCATCAGTGATTGTTTGTGGGGAAAAGAACGCTCTCTGATCGCACAACCCCTACGCCATCGTTGGCCGAATGAGGGGATGTACTATGAGCATCAATAGGGGTGGTGGTGTCATTTCCCCGCCCTCTATATCGAGGCACAGGGGCCACGAGACCAAGGGCTTTCATTTCCCCTTTTTTGTGATAGTTTACTACCCCTATCTATAATCGCAACCCTAGTTTGTTACTAAACCCATGTAAGCATCTTTACAACAGATAGTAACATACATATTAGTCATAATACATGAGATGTCGAGGAGAAGTAGAAAATCTCAAACATCCATCATAAATAGATATCAACATTCCCCGCCCATACTTATGTTTTCCTTAATCCTTTTGTCACTGCTTAGCACAAACCCTACAATACAACTTTTAGCATTTGGTGCTAACATAATTATGGGAAAACAATTGCTTACAAAGACCCAATAAAAACTTAGAGTTAAATAAGATGACCGAAGTCCAACCATAATAGTAAGAACTTACATCCTCAAGCCTGTCACAAATGATAATTGGATGATCCATGGCCATGACGCAAAGCTTGGTAATCAGACATAGTCATATTCATAGATCGGTGGAGTGAGAAAAGAGGTGTTTGTGAAGAAACCTTGATATGTTTATTGTTATGTCTATCTCGAATTCTTGACCCATCCCAACAAGTTTTGGTGGCAATCGAATAGGATTTTTTTTTCCTAAGGTCTATGATGGTAGCAAAGGGCTTGAGCTGGAGCTTACCACTAATATCGTATGGGGTTGCATGGGCAAATCCCCCATAGTACGGTATGACCGTGACCCAATAGATCGACCTGACTTGGAAGAGTATACATTTGTACTATCATCTTGATAAGCAAATACTATGAGATTTGGGGTTTTTTCATTTTAGGGTTTATAGGTGAGAGTTTATTTATGCAAGTTTAGGTGTTCTTGAGAGATCCCCAACGTAACTTTTCTTCCATCATAGTTTGAAGTCATCTTCTTCTTCGCTTGAGGATGTAGCACATCATATCGGTGTGTGAACCTTGTTAAATCTATATATCTTGCGTGAACTTGTTTGGTTTATTCTTTTTCTTTGGTGTTTGTTCTAATAATTATCCATTTCATAGTAGATTTTAAAACAAGACAATGATCAAAAGATTGATGATGTAATATATATTTATTATGAAACAACCAAAATAAAATGTATGTTGGTAACAATAGTTGAAATAAGTAATGGAAATTATGAGCGAGGAGTTGTGGATGATACAATACAGTAGAACAATGCAGTTTCAGTATGCAATCCAAGGGGGCCTTCAGCCCAAATATGATTGGAGTATGCATGAAACAAGTGTCATGAAGATTCAAGCTCAATGTGACACATAAGGCATGAAGTATCCACGTTAGCATACCTTAATACTGTTTCTTTGGTAAGAAGACCATCAATAAAAAAACTTTATAAATAAATTATTATATGGAGGATGCAATTTAAGCTTCTAAATCGTACTCTGGTTTTTTCTTAAGACGATGGCAAGATAACCATAGCACTATTATAAAAAGGTACTTGACCTCTTCACCCCAAAAAAAAGAAAAAAAAAAATGTGCCTAACTATGAACCAGGTTGTAAGGTGGCCAAAAGGAGAAAGAGCACAATACCACTCGTTGTCACAAGGAGTATCAACAAACTATATGTTAGAAATTGCACGAGCAACCAGAGATGGGAAAATATCATACAAGATATGAACATTCTATTGGTTCCCAACTACTAAATCCTTGACAAAAGAGACCCCATCTAGCTACAAAACAGATGAGGAGACACATAAATATGATAATAACCTTGGAACCGAACGCTTATCATTAATGGATAGGTACTTTGATTGAGGATACACCCTTCGACAAATAAATAACTTAAATCATAAACCTTATCATGATCCTTGTTTAACACATATTTAATATAAGCTATTGGTGGCCTTTGCAATACAAGGATTAATATTTGTTTCTCCCTCGTTTGAAAAAGAAATATACGATTTTTGCAACAAGAAAAAAAAATTTCATTTGCTTACAAAATCCAAAATATTTAATTAGAAACTCCTGAGAGCTGATGGATGACCTTGAATGTTGGAGTCAAATTTCCAAGAAAATTGTATTTATCAAACAGATACAATTTTAATTGAAACATGGTTCCAAAAACTTTATTATTTTTTGTTTCAAATGAAAAAAGATGCATTAAAAAACTATATAGTTTATTACGAAGATTTTGACTATGAATAAGAAATCATTTATTATCTTTAGAAAAGGACAAATATTTAGAATGTTTAAACCAAACAGTTTGAAAATTGAAGATTTGCATGGTTCTTGTATAATTATTCATCTTCATCGTTGTGAGCAACCTATGGGATGACAGAACGAAGTGTCTATACTCTCTTTGATAAATTTCTCTCCCCTTGTCAGGTGACTTTTGTTAAAAAAAAAAGAAGAAGAAGAAGAAGAAATATATATATATATATATATATATCATTATTGCTCATGAAAATTTCCACTATCTCAACAAAACCAAAGGCAAACAAGTTATTAAATTGGATATGTCCAATACCCATGATAGATTGGAATGGGACTATCTAAGGGCAGTTATATTTTTTTTATTTTTTATTTTTTAGGGTCCAGTCTCATTAGTGCAATATAAGTGCCTATTTCATTTCATCTTGCATCTATTCTATCAAGTTGGAAAGGAGCCACTTAGCTATTGAACCCTCTTAAGGGATTTAGATAAGTCTGTTTCATTAGTCAATTCCTATTCAACTGCGATGGAAGGGCTTTTCCGATGTCCAATAGTCTATAGGGATAGCTTATTCTTTTAAAAAGCATTAAAATTGGTGGAACTTCTCATAAAATCTCATATGTTTTTTTGTTGATGATATTTTTATCTTTTGCAAAACAACAATGGAAACATCTATACCATTCATAAGTCATGGAACTATTTGAGGACTTTTTTGGTCAACAAAACAACTTAGGCATTGTTTGATAACGTTTGTCTAGAAACAACAGAAACGGCTTTTCACATTTCCGGAAGCAAGAACGGATTTTTGTGTTTGAATGGATACAATCATGTGTGGTCAGAGGAGATGTTCAGCTGGGATTGATACATGTGTACTCTCCTCATTGGGTAGCCTTATTTGGGTACATCACTAGTGCAGTGACTCTCCTCCAGAAATTTCAGATTAATCTGAGGCCAAACCAGTGAGTTCTTTCTCTCAAAGCTTTGCTGGATCTCCGACTGGGTATCCTAGTTTCCTACTCTTCAACCTTCGACTCCCACCTCTTCCACGATAGTTGTTCCTTTTAAGTTAGTTTCCCATATTGACCCCCATCCCTTTCCTTTATTATACTTTGTCCTTTAATTGTTCTATTACCTGGTTTACCCTTTATGCAAGCATATTGTCAACCATTGCTTATGTCTTGAAGTTCAAACAAATTACAAATCTGCCATTGACTATTGTGATTGAATTATAGCCCATAAGCGATCCGTTTAGGGTTTTCGACCCTAGGATCCGCATCAAGGTGTGCATAAGATTCCACATCATGAGAACTTCATTTTCAGGAGAGTTCGTGCAAGTTATTCCAGAACTTGATGGCAAAGGAGAAGTTTTTAAAATTCTAACTGATTTAAATTTGATCAAAAGGCACGAGGAATTCAGTATCACAGGTGCACACAATCACAAGAAATAAAAACAGAATAGTGATTGGAGATTTTCCATACACCATTTTTCCATCAAAAGAACAGAATCAACGCCTCTTGCCATTGGTGCACTTAGAAGTAAATAATATATATATATAGATATATATATTTTTTTTTTTTTCTTTTTTTGGGTGAATAAGAAATTCATTACCAAGGAGGGAGAAAAAGGGGAGAGGAGAATTTACAACCCCAAAGGGCAAAGGGTAGAGACCAAACTAAGAAAAGCTACATCCCAGAAGGGGAAAGGGGGGAGACAAGAGGGGGGGAGGGGAGATTCCAGGAAGGGACGATGCGTATGTTCCTAGAGGTGTTGGCGACCGAAGAAGGCGGCATCGAAGCAAGCTTGGAAGAGACCTCAACGTAAATGGCTTTCCAAATCTTGTCAAAAGACCTAGAGTTGGAAGTCCATCTACGGAGGTTTCTCTCCATCGAGATATAGGAAATGGTGGCTCCAAAAGTGAGCTTCCCAACAGTGTCACAAATGGTTTTCCTAGAAAAGGTCATGTCAATCCAAATCCATTCACGGGAGAGGGGGAGGGGCGATCTGGTGGAGGGCCAACAAAGGGCAAGGACTCTTTTCCATATAAAAGAGAAGGGGCAATCAAAGAAGAGGTGGTTGGTGTTTTCAAGGCCATTCCAACAAAGGCAACAAGAGGGAGAATCTGGGATGTGGCGGTGGATAAGGAAAGCTTGAGTAGGAAGTCAATTGGACAGGGCTCTCCAGACAGTAAAACTATGGTGAGGGGTGTGGGATTTGAACCAGGTGATTTTGCGCCAAGGACAAAGGGTACCAGGGGTGTGCACAAGGTGCCAAGCAGAGAGAGAAGAGAAGGCTACAGCAAGGGAGGGAGTCCAGATAACCCGATCATCCCAGGGAAGGAGGGGAAGGGGGGAAGGGAGAACCAAAAGGGGAGCAACGGGTTGGAGGTGGAGGGTAAAACCCAAGAACCATTGGTAATGATGGTGGAAACTAAGGAGTTTTTAGGCATGCTGGAGGAGTAGACTGACCGAGGCCCCACCTGGTGAAGGAGGACGCTCGACGGGTGCCAGTTGTGAAGCCAGAGAGAGGTGGATTGGGCATTGCCAATTTTTCTAAGGATATACTGAATGGCAAGAGTCCTAGCCTGGACAATTTTCCGTCAGACCCAGGAGGCATTGATGGAGGGGGGAAGTCCAAAGGGAGTCCTTATAGAGGGAGGAAGAGTAAACCCAAGAGACCCAAATACCAAATTGCTTGGAGGCTATCTTCCAAATAAGCTTGAGGATGCCCGTGGAATTGATGTCCTTGATCCTTCTAAGGCCAAGGCCACCCTCAAATTTTGGAAGACAGATTGAGGACCACCTGATGGGGTGGAGGAATTTGGAAGCTTCCTCACCCTTCCAAAGAAAGGAGCAGAAGAGGGACTCAATGCCTTTGATGGTTGCCTTGGGGAGGGAAAAAACACCTGACCAGTACATGTAGGAAGATTAGAGAACAAATCTGATAAGTTCCAATCGACCAAAGTAAGAGAGGAGCTTGCCCTTCCACAGTTGAAGCCACTTGCAAATGTTATCAAGCATAAGGGTGCAATGGTAAGCAGTCAACCTAGAGGAAATGAGAGGGAACCCGAGATATTTGACCAGAAGGGAACCGAGGCAGAAACCAGTGAGGAGAAGAAGGCGGGTTTTTGCGTCAACAGACACCCACAAGGAAGATGCTGGATTTGAGGAGGTTGATGCAAAGGCCCGAGATGGACTAAAAGAGGCGAAAGTTGGTGTACGATGTCTTGTATTCCATCGCTGTTTAATCCAAGGAGTACTAGTACAGGTGCCTCGACAGCAAGATGACGATTTTGTACTTTCTAGGTTAGGGTTTTTTCGCTATATATTTGTAGCAAGGTTTTCTTTCTCTGTAATGCAAGTAATTTGAAAGAGGTGTGAGGACGAGCGTTATAACCCTATTCTCCATTGATAGTGAAGTAGAATCTCGTCTCACTGAGGACGTAGGCAATTTTACCAAACCTCGTAAACTTGTGTGCATTGTTTGTTTTTGTTTTTCCATTATCTTCTGCATCGTCTTTGGGTTGCATTTCTACAACTGATATCAGAGCTCTAGGTTTCCGTTTTCTAGGGTTTGGTATCATGATGGCAGGGAAGGGATCAAATGTCAAGTATGGCATCAAGTTGTTTGATGGGAAGAACAACTTCACCCTCTAGTGTCAAAGGATAAAGGATCTTCTGATACAACAGGGTTTGGCAAAAACGTTGTTGGGGAAGTCAAAAAAACCTACAAAAGTTACTGATAAAGATTGGGAAGAGATGGAAGAAAAGGTGGTAAGTGTTATTCGATTGAATCTTTCTGATGATGCCGTACAATATGTTATGGGAATCGAATCTGCATCGGAGTTATGGGAAAAACTTAAAAACATCTACATGACGAAGTCTTTAACGAACAAGTTGCTCGTGAAGAAGCAATTGTATTCTCTATAAATGGAGGAAGGTACGGGCCTATTAGAGCATCTTAACATGTTCAATCAGATCATAAGTAAACTTGCAAACCTGGAGGTTAAGATTAAGGATGAAGACAAAGCGCTATTGTTGCTATCGTCGCTCCCAAAATCGTACGATCACCTGGTAAGGACTCTCTTGTAGGAAAAGGAGACCCTTGAGATAAATGAAGTCGTGGCTGCCCTCATGTCCAATGATACAAGGAAAAAGGCCAGCAGTACGAAATATCAAGGAGGTCTTTTCAGAGGTGACAAAGAGTAAGCAAGAATCAACCTTCTATTTCTTAGATTTTAGATTCTAAATGTTCATATCACATGTCCACATAAAGATTAGTTTGATACATATCAACCATATAATGGTGGGTCTATCCTAATAGGAAATAATGTTGTGTGCAAGACCATTGGGATAGGCATATTGATGTGAGGTTTCACACGATCAGGGAGCTCATGTCAGAAGGCAGTATTCACTTGAGAAAAATTCATACAGATCGCAATCCTACAGATATGCTTACCAAGCCAATCACTATAGAGAAGTTCATGTCCTGTTTGGACTTGGTTAATATTACTCATTGTTGAAGATGACAGACGCACCAAATAGGTGTGGGTTTGTACCTCTGACGAGGTACGGGGATGAAGACGTCTACAGGTTATCTTTACAGAAGGCTCCACAAAATTCAAGCCAAGGTGGAGATTATTGGTGTACGATGTCTTGTATTCCGTTGTAGTTTAATCCAGGGAGTACTGGTGCAGGCGCCTCGACAGGATGAGCGCTATAACTCTATTCTCCATCGATAGTGAAGCAGAATCTCATCTCACTGAGGACGTAGGCAATCTTGCCAAACCTTGTAAACCTGTATGCATTGTTTGTTTTTTGTTTTTCCATTATCTTTTGCATCGTTTCTGGGTTGTGTTTCTACAGCGGAGGGAGGAAAGGATGGACTCAATGGAATGAGGATTGGCTCTAGAGAAGATCATAAGGTCGTCAAGGAAAGCCAGATCTGTGAGGTGATCTAAACTTACCCCACATTATGAAAAAAAAAAAAAATAGTACAACAAAATTAAGTTTATAGCCCACATATAAAAACAAGAAAGTAATACAACAAATTAAGTTCAAGTTTGGCCAAGATGACCATAGAGGATGTTGTAAGAAAAGACATGTAAATACTAGGTCTTGCCTCTAGTATAACCTCAAACAGAGCTGTTTGGAGGGCTGATATCCATATTGTTGACTGATTGTACGTGGGATGTTCCTATGGTGGTGCTTTGTTTCTTTCTCTTTATTTCGCCTTCTTTTCTTTTTCCCTTATTTTTATTTATTTATGTTTCCAACTATTTTACCCTTTCTCGGGTCCATGTAGCCAACCCCATTTAGTTGGGAAAAGGATAAGTTGTTGTTGGCCAAGAGAAAATGTTCCAACATTCTAGAGATCCTTTGCATCACCTCCCTCTCTTGAACACTCAATTAAATTATTCAACGTTAATATGATAACTATCTAGGAATAAGCTATTGAAATGTGCTTCCCGTCCTTCCCCTCCCCTTCCCAGCCCCTCTGAGGCCCTGTTGCCCCACCTTACTCCTCTCCAATGAATTGTTGGTGAATTTAGAATGTTCGTGGTCTCAATTCGCTTGCCAAGCACTCTGAAATCCGTTCTCGTCTCAATAAAACTCGATCAATTCTTTGTTGTCTCCTTGAGACCAGAGCCTCTGAAGCTAATACTTCACACATAGCCTCTTCCATTGTCCCCTTCTAGTCCTTCCTCTCCAATTATTCCTTTTGTCCGAACGGGCAGATATGGATTCATTGGAACCCTTCTAAAATCCATATCACCTCTGTCTCTTCCTCTCCCCAGTTAATTCACCTTTCCATCACTATCCCTAGCGGTGGGAACCCCTTCTTTTTCTCTGTCATACAGGATCTAAATTGTGCCCTTGACAGATCTACTCTCTAAGACAGCCTTCGTGCCCTGGCCACCAAGGTCGGCACCTCTCCCTGGGGTGGGGTGGAGACTTCAATGTGGTTTGTTTTGGCCATGAAAAGCTTAGAGGCACCCCTATTCACACCTCTTCGGTTGATGCCTTCAATTTTTGCTTAGAGGATACTTGCTTGGATGATCTAAGGTGGTCTGGTCTCAAATTCACTTGGCACAACAAGAGATCGGTGCCTAATCATATTTGTCACGACCCAACCCAGGATAAGGGTATACGCCCTCACGGGCAGTGATCAAAATGATCAGAATTCAAAAACCAAGCACCCATGCATAGTTCATAACATTCTATTACATATCAGAGTTAACCAGATCAAACCCTAGTGGCCAAAATATTTACAATCCAAACTCCCAAGTCCTCATTCATAGTTAGTCAATATTTACATTAAGCACTCTTAACTATTAAGAGTCAACAAAAAGAAAAAATGATAAAAGATTTCTTCTTTTGTTCACCATCAACTTGCAAACTCCTTACCAGCCCTATAGCCTTGACCATTACCTGTGGAAAAGATGTATAATAATGGGGTGAGCTCGATAGCCCAGTGAGTAAAACCCCCCGCTTAAATAATTCCACACCGGACATGCACATATACTTATGCAACAAACTAATCAATCATCATCATTTATTATGTTTGCAAAATAAAAACCATAAAAGTATCTATTCCATACATAATTAGTCCTCACCACAAGGTCTCTCGACTCTAGTCTCACCAAACAAGTCTCTTGGCAACGGAAGCCTCACTATGTTGTCTCTTGACTAGGTCTCATCCAAGTGTCTCTTGGCACCTATGCATCTCACTGTGCGGTCTCTTGACCTCGGTCTCACCAATTATGTCTCTTGACCGAGTCTCACCCAAACACGTCTCTTGGTAATTCTTATAACCACAATATGACCCAAAGCATTCTCAACATAAACACATGCTCATCATTACAATATGCAAACCAATCTCATCATTGAATTACACTATAATTGTATCAACATGCTCAACATCATCATATGCACATAGAAGATGCATCACACCAATCATAAGCTATATACATATATGGGGAAACCATCTAAAAAGGGAATCACTCACCTCGATTCTTCAACGATAATATTAGCACAACAAACTCGTAACACGTCAACCGTTCCCTAGTAACCAACAAGACAAATTCTCAATAACCGATTATAGATTGACATACCTCACTATTTCAGTAAGGTTCGTATTTAAGGACATTTCTGTCCTTAAAACAAATATTTTCAGAGAATGATTTCTGAACATATTTAGATCATCGATTCGTGAATCCAACGCCATTGGAATCACCTCGATCCGAGTTCGGATGAAAAACTTATAATAATTTTTGTGCAGTCTGTTTTTTGTAATTTTTCAAACAGCTGCCCAGAAATTTAATTCGACTCTTGGGCAGAATTCATGTTCTCACTTCAAGTGAAATTTAAGGTGATTTTGAAGCATAATTAGATAGAACCTATTTCTATCAAAGTTGAAGCTCTGTGAGTCTAGTTTCTAAAACACCTAGTATCAACTAATTTCGAGTTCATATGAAGCAGTTAGATATTTTTACTGAACAAAGGTCTGTAGGCCAGAACAGTTCAACTAATTTTGGGTAGAATTTATGTTCTCACTTCAAGTGAAATTTAAGGTCATTTAGAAGTATAATTAGACAGAGCCTATTTCTATCAAAGTTGAAGCTCTGTGAGTCTAGTTTCTAAAACACTTAGAATCAATCAATTTCGAATTCATATGAAAAAGTTGTGCTGTTTTTACTGAACAAATGTCTGTCTGCCAAAACAGTAAATCCAAATTTGAAATGGATTTTTAGGTTCCGAAATTCCAAAATTTTGGCTCAAATCTTTGACTTCATTCACATGCATTCCATAACATACATGAACACTTCATCTTAGGTCCATCTCATACTCAAATTTCACAAGTATTTCTCAAATCAAAATATGTATTTTAGTACACTAACCAGAAATTTTGAAATCTTTGTACTCAAGTATGGATTAGAGACTAAACTGAACAAGGCCTCCCAACTCTTAGAAATTTTCCAGAAATGAACTATATTTTCTCTCCAATCTCCTTCTCCCTCTTTAGATTTAAGTCTGAGTTATTGAAGAATTCTTTACAAGATCCTCATTCTCTTCCTTGATCATCTTCTTCCTCCTCTCTCTTCCTCTCCATTTCTTAAGCTCTTTCTCTTCAACATCTTCCTTTTTTTTCCTTCCTTCTTCTCTTGATATAGTAGAAGTAAAGTATGAGAAAGAAACTCACTGGTATATACTTCTCCCAATTTATCATTGTTAAGGATTTGTGAATTATCTAAATTACCCCTTGACTCATCACTTGCATGGCTTTCAAGCAATGACACCTATCTTTTGATGGTACCCCTAATAATTTGTGTTATTCATTCTAACTCCTTTAACCTTTGAGGAATTGTAATTCGCTCCACTTGAGTGAAAACACAATACTACTCTTCTTCACTTTCACTTTAGCCAATAGGCCTCAATACAGGCAATAGTTCTTTTACTATTCAAGGAATCCTTACATAGTGATTTTCATATTGGTTTAAAAATTTACAACTTTATATGTTGTAAACTAAAATGTGAGATAGGGAGTAATGAACTTTAGACCTCCCCCTTATGAAGTCACTAAACCACCATTGGACTACTAGCCCCTTTGAGGGATTGAGCCCAAAATTAAGTATAATAAGAGATTTATTAGTAACAACTCAGTAAGGGTAACTTTCATTTACCTTTGTTGTCCAAGCCTCTCAAGTCTCGTGATAACATTGAGAGAGAAAAGTTTTGATGTCATCCCTACAAGGTACAACACAATTTATTTTATTAATAAATCTTGGGATGGGGTATTACAATATTGCCTACAAGATTGATAGGATCGTTGTCAATGAGGCTTGGCTCACCTGCTTCCCCTCCTCTCACGCCACCTTTGACTCCCCTTCCATCTCGGACCATTGCCCGATCTTTCAGCTTGTTCAGCCCTATATCTCCTTTGGTCCCAAGCCCTTCAACTTCTTCAACATTTAGACCTCCCACCTAGGATTCCTCCCAATTGTCCAATCAGCCTGGCTCAAACCGGTCCATTCCCTCTCCTCTCCTCTTCTCGCGTTCGCTAACAAGCTGAAAAATGTCAAATTTGCCCTCAAAGACTGGAATTCTTCCACCTTGGGATCATTTCTTCTCGGTCTCTTCCTGTAGAGAAAAAGCTTATCATCACCCAATTCTGTCTTCATTCTGACTTCCATAACCCCTCTCTTGCCTTGGAAGAGAAAGCTCTCTCCCTTGAGCTTTCCTCCCTGCTAGCTTAAGAAGAGAGCTTCCTCAAGCAAAAATCCCGCATTAAGTGGTTTGACTATGGCGACTCCAATTCCGCCAACTTCCATAAATCCCTTAAAGCAAGAAAAAAACTCCAACTTCATTCCCATTCTGTTGACCTCCAATGGATCCACCCTTCTAATCCCAGAGGACATCAAGGTCAAGGCTATCTCTTTCAAAAATATCTTCGGCCCCCAGACCCCTACCCTCCCCTCCTGCTAAGCAAATTTGTACCCAGCAATCTCCTCCCCCTCCTCCAAGCCATCACCTTTGATTCTGAAATCTTTGTTGTGGTCAATTCCCATAAGAGCCCAGCAAAGCCCCTAGTCCCGATGGTTTCAGCATGGGATTTTTCACCTCATGTTGGGGAATCATAGGGAATGATCTCATTCCTGCCATTAGAAGCTTCTTCCTCAATCTCTCCCAAATCCATGGGATGAAGAACCACACCATCCTTTGCCTCATCCCCAAAAAGTAGGGGGCTTCCTCCATGTTTGACTTCAAACCCATATCCCTTTGTCACCTCCTCTACAAATTCATTGCCAAGATCCTAGCCTCTTGAATCCAAGGGGTCATTGATTCTCTTGTCAGTCCCAAACAATCAGCTTTTTTACCTAGCAAAAGCAATGTGGACAACATCATTCTTTACCATGAAATTGTTCGCGGCTTTAACAAAAAATCCCACTCCCCCACTGCTCTTCTCAAAATCGATACCCATAAAGCATTTAATTCCATCCTATGGGATTTTATCCCAAAAGTCCTGCGTTCCATGTCCCTTCCTCCAATCTTCGTTAATTGGATCTTGCCTGCATCTCTTCCCCAAATCTCTCCATTCTTATTAACGGGTCCCCTGCAGATTTCTTCGCCTCTAATGTGGGTATCAAACAAGGTTTCCCCCCTCTGCTCTTCTATTTGCTCTTGAAGTCCGTTCTAGATCTATTCGATCTCATACCATAGTTTTTAAGGCGGTAAGGCGACAAAGGCGTTTGAGGGCCTTTCGGAGAGCCTTAGCAATAAGGCGGGCATAAATCGTCGCCTTATTGACTAAAGCGTTCTTATGTAATTTTTTTTATAAAACCAATCTATTTGGCTCAAATCCTAGTTGAATCATATTACTCATATGCTAAATAAATATTAAAGGTTTATATTCATACCAATGTAAGATATTCATCAAGAAAACAAATCAATAAAATAAATAAACTAAGTTCATCTTCATCAATCATCAATCATCAATTAATCTGTAGTGCTCAGATTAACGCAATCTATACAAATTGGAGTCAAATGTGGAGTCAAAACTTGTGCTGCTCATTCATAAGCTCAAATTCAGATAGCCTTTCTGTGAGATTTTCTTTACATAACTAAGTTTTTTCTTCTAATTTCTCCAAAATTATTTTAATAAATACGTTAAGCCCTAATGTTATTAAAAAAAAAAAATTGCATTGATCAACCAGCCAAACCAAACAAGTCTTTACAGTCACCGTAGGAAGAAAAAAAAACTAATCATACGAACTACGAAGTCTCAGTGAGACACCGAACGAGTCTTTACAGTCACCGTATGGTGTATGATCAATATGAAAGAAGAAGGAAGAAGCAGGGAGGAAGAAAGAAGAAAAGAGAAAAAAAAACTAATCATACGAACTACGAAGTCTCAGTGAGACACCGAACCTGTCTGATACAATCACTGTATGGTGTATGATCAATATGAAAGAAGGAAGAAGCAGGGAGAAGAAAGAAGAAAAGAGAAAAAAAAACTAATCATACGAACTACAAAGTCTCAATGAGACACCGAACCTGTCTGATACAGTCACCGTATAGTGTATGATCAATATGAAAGAAGAAGGAAGAAGCAGGGAGAAGAAAGAAGAAAAGAGAAAAAAAAAAACTAATCATACAAACTACGAAGTCTCAGTGAGACACCGAACCTGTCTGATACAGCCACCGTATGGTGTATGATCAATATGAAAGAAGGAAGAAGCAGGGAGAAGAAAGAAGAAAAGAGAAAAAAAAAATCGCACAAATCAGAAATTAAAAATATAAACTAAAACATACCTAGAGATGTGGAAGGACACTTCGTTGGAGGTCGCTGGATGTCGCCGAAGGCTGTCGGAGGAGAAGGAGAAGCCACCGGAGAAGAATCAAAGGAGGTGGCTGCCGCGGCTCACCGTAGATAGTTTGGGGTTTTGCGATTTGGAGCGGAGACAGAGAGATGAAAGCACTTTGTCGGAGGTCGCCGGAGGTCGCCAAAGGCTGTCGGAGAAGGAGAAGTTGCCGGAGAAGGATCGAAGGAGGCTCACTGTCGGACGTTTGGGATTTGCGATTTGGAGGGTAGAGTTGCAGACTGAGAGAGAATGAGAGGCGCGATTTTACTGATTTTGGTTTTATTTTTTTATTTATTTATTTATTTTTATGGTAAGGGTTTTTATTTTTTATATGGTTTTTGATCCAATGCATCACATGTGCATCAGACCTTATACACCTCCCAATTAGAATATGTAATTTGGAATCTTCATCAAGCAATTTTAAAATTTGTTTTAAAAAAAATAGTAACCGATGATCCTGTCCGATAAGGTAAGGTGCATCAGCTCTTGCATCATGGACAAAGATATTCCGCGTATGGTGTTATAAAGTTCTAATTCATGGTAACTTCACAGGAAGAAGCAGATCAAAGCGCCTGACGGACCTATTTTCAAATGTTTCCAGTAATTATGATAGATTGAAGATATACGTGGATAAAAAAAATATACGACAAGATGCATTTAGTTGTCGCTCCTGCGGATGTGATAATGTGTATTAAAAAAAAAATTTGATCCAATACATCACATGTGCATCAAAACTTATACACCTGCCAATGAGAAAATGAAATTTGGAATCTTCATCAAAACAATTTTAAATTTTACTTTAAAAATAGTGAACACATAAGGCGACCGCCTCAGGTATAAGGCGACGCCTTTCGTGCCTTATAACGCCTTAGCGTCTAAGGCGGTTGCCTTATGCACTTCTCAGAAGTCGGTGGGCTACCTTACCACACATGGACCTTATCAGTGCCTAGGCGCTGGTAAGGCGTGTCTCATACTAATGATCTTCTCATCTCTCCCATCCCCTAAACAGATCTCTCAAGCTCACTCACCTTACCTTTGCGGATGATCTCATGATCTCCAAATCTGACCCCCACTCCATCCAAACGATCCTATCTTCCCTCCACTTTTTCGAATCCATTTCTGGCCTCCGTATCAACCTTCTAAAATCCAGTATCTTTCTCTTTGGTGTCTCTGACGATACCAAAGCCTGCCTCCTTCAGCTAACGGGATTCTCCCTTGGCTCCTTGTCAGTCAAATATTTGGGCCTCCCTCTCATCTCCTCTAAACTCAGTACCCATCACTGTACTCCAACGTTGGACAACATCCAAAAAAGGCTCCAACTCTGGAAAGGAAAATTTCTTTCCTATACTAGTCAATTGGAGCTCATCAAGTTTGTCTTTCAATCTTCCTACATCTACTGGTCTGGGCTTCTTCACCCTCCCCAATGACACTATCAAGGCCATTGAGTCTCTCTTTTTCTCCTTCCTCTGGAAAGGTGAGGAATTGACCAAGTACCTCCACCCCATCCGCTAGTCCTCGGTTTGCCTCCCTAAAGCTGAAGGAGAGTTGGGTCTTAGAAAGATCAAGGATGCCCACTCCACTAGCATCCTTAAGCTCATTTGGAAGATTGCTTCCAAGCATAATAGTATTTAGGTCTCTTGGGTCTACTCCTCCCTCCTCCACAAAGACTCCCTATAGACTATTCCTATCCATCAGGATGTCTCCTGGGTTTGGCGCAAGATCCTTCAAGCTAGGCCTCTTGCCATGGAAGTCATCCACTACAAGAACGGTAATGCGCTTTCAACTTCTCTTTGGTTAGACAACTGGCACCCGAGGGGTGTCATCTTTCTTAATGTGGAGCCTAGAAATGTTGGGCCTCGCCAAGGACTCTTTGGTCTCCTCCATTATCACCAAGGGCATGGTCTACTCCCCCCTTCCTCTCCCTCTCTTTCTCAATTATGGTCCTCCCTCCCCTCCCTTCCCCTCTCCTCTAGGGAAGGTCAAATCATCTGGACCCCTTCCTCCTCTGAGAAGTTCTCCTCCTCCTCCGCTTGGCATTTTGTTCAATATCCTGGCACTACTTTCCCTTGGCACAAAATCATCTGGTTCTGATTTCATATCCTTCGACATAGCTTCACTGTCTGGGGAGGCCTCTCTAGCTATCTTCCGACCCAAGCTTTCCTTATCCACCGTCATATCCCTATGTCCCCTGCTTGCTACCTCTGCTTGAATGGGTCTGAAGACATTAACCACTTATTCTTTGAATGCCCTTTTTCCTCCTCTATCTAGAAACGAGTCCTTGCCCACTGCTGGCTCTCTAGGAGATCCCCCCTTCCCCTCCCTAGAGAATGGATTTGGATTCACACAACCTCTATGGGTAAGACCATATGTGACACTACTGGAAAGCTCACCTTTGGAGCGGCAATTTCCAACATTTGGATGGAAAGAAATCTCCATATATGGACTTCCAACTCCAGGTCTTTTGACATGATTTGAAATGCCATCTACTTTGAGGTCTCCTCCAAACTCTCCCTTATCCATGCCCCCCCAGTTGTTAGTTCGCCTAGGAACAAACTCATTATTACCTCTTGAGGTTTACCGTCTTCTATTTTTATTTCCCCCTTCTTCCTTAGTAATAAATTTCTTATTCACCCAAAAAAAAAAGGCTGCTGAAATGTTTGACAAAGTTGCTTTAGGACTTCTGAAACTTTCCCCTAAGATGGGAGTTTAATAGCTCTGTTTTAATGCTTTATCATTAGAGTTGATGAATGAGACACAAAACAATAGGATATATATCAAGAATGAGTACAAGGTGGTGTGGAAGCTGCGCTCAGGAAGTTAGGTTTGAATTATTGACAGAATATTAAGGATTAGGTTTCTTTCAAGATAAAGTTTTGGAACCTGATAGGTCCTAAAGAGGTCCCCAACCCCCACCACGAAAAAAAGGAATTTAATTGGTTTTAGAATACCACGACCACAAGTGACAGAAATTTAATAGGTGTGATCTCAAATAAGAAAGATCAAGGGAATAAGTTCTATATATGGTGGGGAGTACAGTTGCTTGGACTGCCAAATTTGACTACCATATCTAGGAATTTACTATCTATGCTACAGTGAGACTACCAAATCATCTTGTCCACAGTACAAAAAATTGAGTCTATTGAAAAAATTCCCAGATGTAAGAACATTTTTTCCTCCAAAAAGTGTATGCTTGATCAAATGAAAAAAAGATACGGCATTGATCAACTTAGTTTTGAAATCTTCTTGTCTCAAATTTTTGATATAGAATGAAACCCTCTTGGGAATATGTATATGGCTAAGGAGTTCTAACAATATGAGAAAGTGTGCTTATTAGTACATTTACCATTTTTTAATGGAAAAATATCTATGAAGGTACACATCTAGAGAGTTTTTAGGATGAGCATCGTTAATTTGCCACATGGAAGGGTGATTTAACATTGGATATATAGGGGAATGGTTTGTATTGACCACATGTAAAATTTTAAACCCAAATTTAATCATTTAATAATGAGATACCCTTCCCCTTCTGTGTATGTCGAGGCATTCTCTTAATTCAACACTTACTTTTTCCATTTGGTGAACTCCAATTGAATTTAAAATTCACATAACATGTCCACAAAATTTTCACCTTTTTCGACTTTTCACATGGCAATAAGAACTGGAAACCAGACTCAATTTTGAAAGCAAAAAAAATCAGATTCATTAGCAGAGAGAGGTACCTTGAATAAAATTTGTCATGCACAATGATATGATATTGTGTGGCTGCAGGTTTGATAATTGTTAGGTCTCCCGTCGGGTGCTCCGGCACCACAGTGCAGCTACTACTTCATCCTTTACTGCCAACAATTTCTTTGACTTTGTCAGATCTGATATTTTTTCCAAGGATATACACCCGGAAACATCCATGCGTTCCAAAAATTCCAATCCATTACAAGCTTGAATCTCAATTAGTTTCTTGCAGAATTCAACATTTAGCTCCTTTAAATTTCTTAAGTCCGACTGATCCGGTAATCTTTGAATGGATATGCATCTTGCTATTTCAATTTCCCCAAGGATTCCAATCTGTCAAGGCCTGAAATTTCGGTTAACTTCCCATAATCCACAATCTCTAATTCCCACAACTCTTTTAAGTACGAAAGATCAGGTAACAACTCTTTTAAGTACGAAAGATCAGGTAATCTTTCCATCAAGTGGAACTCAATGATTCCTAAATACCTCATGTTCTTCAGGATTGAGATAACTGATAATGTTTTTAATGATGTGGTCCCTGTAATAGATCATTTGTTAGGGATTCATGGTCTTCAAAGTGCTCAATCTCGGATAATTCCTCACAATAACTGATTTTCAGTTTAGCCTATTGCAATGACAGATTCCAATTTGTCTCCAACACTAAGGTCCATCCCTCATCTTCAAAATCGGATATGACATTGTTACAATAGAGCTTTAAAGTCTTTAGCTCTATTGAGCTCGTCGATGTTGAAGTCCTCCAGGGAGTCCAATTTCTCGTCGACACCTTCAATTTCTTCTAGTCTATAGCATTGATGAAGATGTAATGACTCCAAATATCTTAAGCCTCCTGATGAACTTGATAGTTTTACCATTGACTTGCAAGTTGCAACCCATAGCATCTAGGCTGGTCAAAGTTGAGGGAAGACCTGAGATGTGTCGAAGTGAAGTGTAGTAACAAACTTCAAGGCTGGTCAAAACTTGAGGAAAGACATGAGATATCTCGAATTGAGGAGCATTTATTGGCATCAAGCCTGGTGAAACTTGAGGGAAGACCTGAGACGTCTTCAATTGAAATGCACTCACTAATATTAAAGCAGGCCAAACTTGAGGGAAGACCTGAGATGTCTCAAATTGAATCGCACTCACTAGTATTAAGGCTGGTCAAACTTGAGGGAAGACCTGAGATGCCTTGAATTGAATTGCACCTCCTAATATTAAGACTCTTCAAACTTGAGGGAAGACATGAGATGTCTCAAACTGAAATGCACTCACTAGCATTAAGGCTGGTCAAACTTGAGGGAGACCTGAGATGTCTTGAATTGAATTGCACTAAACCAAGGTAAAACTTGAGGAAAGACATGAGACGTCTCGAATTGAATTGCACTCCATAATATTAAGGCTGGTCAAACTTGAGGGAAGACCTGAGATGTCTTTAATTGCATCACACTTATAAATATTAAAACTCTTCAAACTTGAGGGACGACCTGAGATATCTTGAATTGAATCACACCGATAAACACTCAAACTCTTCTTCAAACTTGAGGGAAGATCTATGGTGCCTTGACTTGAAATGCAATCACTAGTATTAAGGCTGGTCAAACTTGAGGAAAGATCTGAGATGCCTTGAATTGAAATGCAATCACTAATATTAAGGCTGGTAAAACTTGAGGAAAGACATGAGACGCCTTGAATTGAATTGCAATGACTAATATTAAGGCTGGTCAAACTTGAGGGAAGACCTGAGATGTCTTTAATTGAATCACACTTGTAAATATTAAAACTCTTCAAACTTGAGGGAAGACCAATGTCTTGAATTGAATCACACTGATAAATATTAAAACTCTTCAAACTTGAGGGAAGACCTGAGATGTCTAGAATTGAAGTGCACTCACTAGTATTAAGGCTGGTCAAACTTGGGGAAAGACATGAGACGCCTTGAATTGAAATGCAATCACTAATATTAAGGCTGGTCAAACTTGAGGAAAGACATGAGACGCCTTGAATTGAATTGCACTGACTAATATTAAGGCTGGTCAAACTTGAGGGAAGACCTGAGATGTCTCGAATTGAATCGCAACAATTTATATTAAGGGTGGTCAAACTTGAAGAAAGACATGAGATGTTTCGAATTGAAATGCACTCATTAATATTAAAGCTGGTCAAACTTGAGGGAAGACCTGAGACGGCTTTAATTGAATCGCACCGATTGATATTAAAGCTTGTCAAACTTGAGGGAAGACTTGAGATGTCTACAAGGTCCATGAATTGGTCAAGGTACAATTGCTCTAAATTTTTTAGGTTTGACAGGATCGGGAGTGATCTTGGCAATCTGCACCCAGAAGCTCCAAAACATTTTAAACTTGAAGGAAGATTTGGAAACAATCCAACTTTGAAACAGTAACTTATACTTAGTGTTGTCAAAGAGAACATGCAGCCCAATTTCTCCGGAAGCTTATTTAGACTAACACATCCCATTAAATAGAGTTTTTCGAGAGAAGTCAGCTGACAAATTTCAATTGGGAGATCCACTAGTCTCTTGCAGCCATTCATATTTAATGTGACTAAGTTCCTGAGATAACCAATAGATGTGTCAAGCCAAACCAAATTCTCACAGTCTTCAAGAATCAATACCTCCAGGAGTTCATTTTTTGAAATGTCAGGAATACTTGAAAGTTGATGACAAGATGTCAGATTTATAACTTTTAGTTTTCCTGCCTCCTGCAAAATAGAAACTTATTTAATTAGCTTAAGGAGGACTAATTAAAAGAAAATTTTACTATTTTTTTAAAGACTTATATGAAACAATCAAAGTAAATAAAAGAGAGAGGTTCTTCGAGACCTTGATGCAGTTCCAACCCATCCAGTTTTCTGTAATCTCACTATTTGATAGATCAAGAACAGCCAGTTTTTGTGGACAAAAATCGGTTAGCACAAACTGGTCAGGGCATCCTCTCCAACTAAGCCATCTTAGTTCTGAAAAAGAGTTGGTGATGTTCCCAGAAAATTGTACATGATCAAGTTGGAGTAACCTTAGTTCAGTCATTGCAGCAAATCCATCACTCATCAAACATTGGCTCCTTGATCCACTGAAGTCAATACTAAGTCCTTCACATTTACTTGTACCCTACAAAATAGACAACCTTGATTAAATACCAAACTAAGGTTGTTCTAATAAACCAATAAAAAGCCATCAAAGACCTAATTCACAAACTCTACACAAAAATAACAAATGGGTATTCAACACCCACCATCTGGTTAACCAATACATCCAAGACTTCCTCTTGAAACCATATTCGACTACGTTCCCCCGGCTTTTTTATGCTCTCTTGACGAACAATATCCCTTCCAAGATCCCGAAGAATATCATGCATCCTTAGCTTACCATCTTCACTAATCATGACCAAAGACTTCATACGAAGAACATCAAGTTCTACTTGAGAATAAAAATCACACCCTTCCCATATATGACATGCAACGTCTTTATTCATTCCGACGAAAAAACAAGCAGTATCAAGAAACATTTGTTGCTGCGCATATTCTAATCCATCGTAACTTATTTTCAAGTTTTTCATAACATCATTATTGGGAAATTTTTGCAACTTCTTTAACATGCATTTCCATATTGATAGTTCCCTCTTAAATAAAGATGAACCTATAACTTGAAGAGCCAAGGGAAGTCCTCCAGTAGTTTTTACTATAGATTTTGAGAGATCCAAATAATCTTCTAGAGGCTGGTCCCTTCCAAACGCATAATGACTAAAAAGTTGAAGAGAATCATTTGGAGCCATTGCCTCGGGCTCATAAATCGCATCTGTTTTAGGAGCAATTAAAATATCCTTATTTCTGCTCGTGATAATGATCTTACTTCCAATACCAAACCATTCACGGTCCCCCACCAAAGACTTTACTTGAATATCTTGCTCCACGTCATCAAGAACAAGAAGAACTTTTTTTTTGTGGAATCTTTGCTGAATCACTTTAATTCCAGTATCCACATTAGTAATATTTGGATTTTCTTGTTTCAGAACAGCTTCAATAAGTTGGTTTTGGAGAAAGTGAATCCCATGTTTTTCAGCATTCTCTCGAACATTTTCAATAAATGTATGTCCTTCAAAGTGACTAAGGATTGTATTGTAGACAACCCTAGCAATTGTGGTCTTTCCAATTCCACCGAGGCCGTGGATCCCCACAATTTTTTTGCTGCCAGATTTAATATCTAATAGCATTACCATTTCTTCTATATGAGATTGGATTCCAACTAGATTGTTAGGAACATGCAACAGTCTCTTGTTCAATGTACTCAAAACTTTTTTGACAACTTCTTTTACCAATTTCCCTTCATACCTGCATAATTCAAATAAAACAAGAATAAATGCACATAAGAAAAGGATAAAAATAAATAAATTAAGGTATGTAAAAACATAGATCAAGGACATTCAGCACTCCAAGAAAACTATCTGCAAAAGAAAAATATGGAAAGAACTAAAGGATTTTATCATATCCACAACAACAACAAAAACAAAAACAATAACAAACTCAACCTTATCCCAATTTAATGGGGTTGGCTACATGGATCCATGAAAAGGGGGGAGGAGGAAGAGATGAAAAGATGAGAGTAGATAGATAACAGTAAGAGGAAAGAGGCACAGCCCAACAAGACAGGAGAATCTCAGCTAAATGGGGTCGGTTACATAAATCCTTGCCCTCCAAGAGCCTCCATCCAATGTCAAACTTGGGACAAGGCCGAGACTATGCATGTCATTCCTCATCACTTTGCCAATGGTCATTTTCAGCCTGCCTCTAGCTCTTTAAGCTCCTTCAATCTAAATCAAATTACTCCTTATCGGGGCATCCTCAGGCCATCTTTGAATATGGCCATACCATCTTAAGCGACTTTCACGGAGCTTGTCATTGATTGGGGCAACTCCCAGCTGTAATATGTTTATTACTTACTTTATCCTTCCTAGTTTTGCCACTCATCCATCTTAACGCCCTCATCTCAAATACACATAGTTCTCTATATGACACTTCTAAACTGCTCGACATTTCACCCCATACATCATAGCTAGACGCACAATAGTCCTATAGAATTTTCCCTTGAGCTTTAAAGGTATACGCCGATCACACAACACTCCGGATGCACCTCTCCACTTCATCCATCCGACTTAAATTCTCTGTGAAACATCATCCTCTACGTAAGATTTAAGAACTCAATCTCACCCCCAATCTCGCTAATCCAAAAAAGTGAGATCTCGCCGATATCATGCATTTTTTCCCAGTAGACTCACTGGTTGGTCTCGGTGGCCATATGGTCTTTATAGCCCTACAACCTTCCATTTTCCTTATTTTAGGCCTTCTAAACACAATGGAAACATCAGTTTTTTTTTTTTTTTTTTAACTCAAACCTAAAATGGTACTTTGACTTCGTACCCTATGTAAGTAGTCTCCAACTCTTCGAACCCTAGGCTAGTATTCTCTATTCCACAATCCACATTCCACAATCAACACATGACACAACATAATCATAAGAATTTAAAAGACATCATAGATAATTACTTAATTGTTTAACGATTAATATTGATGATTGATGAGTCACATTCACATACATTAAAATTTGAAATGGCATAAGATAAGAAACATAACAACATAGGTCGTATAGTACATATTATATAAGACATGTAGATATATTAAACTCATCCTAGAGACCTAGACTCTTAGTGTTGAAATGAGTGTCGGGCCATATCATCATAACCACCATATTGTTAATACTGATGTCAAAGCATGTTTTGCTTTGATGGAGTCACAAAGACTAGCCATATCATTGTATGCCGGAAGTAATAATCGAAGTCTGCCACAGCAGCCCCATAAACATCATCTACATGTTAGAGTTTGTGTACTCAGGGTGGTTTGGGAATTAGTTATGTCACTTGTTCCCTAGGGAGGTGTATGTAATTCCATATAATATATTAGTGAAGCAATATATGTGTTAGAGAGATTATTCTCTAATAACACAACATTCTACCTCCATCTCTCTTCTTCTGCTTCTTCTTCTTCTTCTTCTTGTCCTTCCACCTTCTTCCCTAACCTTCTCTTCTCCTCTCTTATTCTCTTGTTCTCTTGTTCTCTTCTAATCTCTATATTCTAACTTAGTATCAAAGCTCTACAATCTTGGTTAGAGAGTCGGTCTTTAATATTCCCACTTCCATTTCTTCTCTTTGGAAAGGGGTTCCAAGGAAGAGACTATTATGTGAAAAAACTTGGAACTCATGAAATGAGCTTAAAGGAAGGTCAAAACAACCCTAAGAAGAAGTTATATGTAAAGATATAGAAGATTGGAGCTATTTGGAGCTCACAAAAAAAAAAAATCAGGTTCTACAAGTCTACCGCCAGCTTCTTCTTCTCTCTCTCATCCGACCACAATTGGAGGTGGTGTATGGATCTTTTGGATCGCCCAAGGCATACCTACCACCCTCGGTTCTAGGAGAATAGAGTTGTGACTTCACAACTCAAATCTTGCTCTCTTTCAAGGAATCACCTCCCCTGTTTTGTGTTGTTTGTGAATCTGAAATGAAATTTGTGATGGATTCCAACAATCTTGGGTTGATGAGATGTATTTTTTGGACTATTACAGTGTTATAGAGTAATGGTTCATCTTGAAATGTGCATTTGAGTTGGATTTTTTGGTGTGATCTGTTTTCTCCCCTTGTTGGGTTTGTTTAAGAGTATTGGAAAGGAAGATTTGGGCAGAGTGTGTACTCCCCATCTTGTGTATGGTTTCTTTTATAGTATGTCGTTGACTGTAGACTTGGTGAAGTTTCTATCAGTGCATCGAGTAGTGCTCATCCCACTCAGATGACTTTCGAAAATCCAAATACTCAGATTTCTATTGTGAAGCTAGACAACAACCAACTATTTAGATTGGGTCACTCTATGAAGCTTTCCTTGTGGAGTAGGGGAAAGCTGGGTTATGTTATAGGTACCTTCCAAGCTCCTAACCAAGATGACCCAACGTATCCAAAATGGGAGGCTAAAAACTCTATTGTCATGACTTGGCTGATATTCTCTATAAAACCTGAGATTAGAAGGAGGTTTATGAAAAAAGAGACTGCCAAGGACATTTGGGACAGTGTTGCCAAAAATTTTGGCCGAGTGGGTGACTTGGCTAAGGTCTATCAACTACTTCAGAAGGTCATTATAATGAAGCAAGGAGATAGGACCATTTCTGAGTACTATAACATTGTCATTGGTCTCTGGGAAGAGTATAATCACTATAGGGACCTTCAATTGTCCAATCCCGAAGATGAAGCTAAGGTTTATCAAACACTTGAAAATGAGTGTGTTCTTATCTTACTTGGTAGCTTGAATTCAGAGTAAGCCAATCTGGATACAAATCTTGAGCCAATCTCTTTTTCCATCTTTTGAAGAGGTGTGTAGCTATTTGCAGAGTGAGGAGACTCGTGAATGGCCATGGAACCTGCACACCCTCTTAAGCGGTCAGATCTTACTTCTAGCTCTCAAAGTGATTAGCATGGTGGTGGCAGAGGCCAAGGGCCACCTCATGGAGATGACAGACGATGTGATCATTGTGGGAAATCTGGCACACCAAAGACAGATGTTAGGTATTTCATGGCTGTCCTCCTGGTACTCGTGGTGCACATGGTGGCCGCACAAGTCGCCTTGTTCGCTTTAAGGCAGTCGACTTGTAGCCTAAGCGCTTGGCAGCCCTCCAACGACTTGGTTTGCATTGGCGCTGTGACAACTATGACCTAAGCTTGATAACATGTTAGATATGATGGCTGGCTCATTGATTTTTTCTAAAATTGATCACAAGAGCGAGTATCACCAGATTTGGGTTAGACCAGGGGACGAGTGGAAGACTACCTTCAAGGCGAAGGATGATCTATTTGAATGGTTAGTCATGCCTTTTGGCTTGACCAATGCACAGTATTTTTATGAGAGTGATGAATCAAGTGCTAAGACCATTCATTGGTAATTCTTGGTGGTTTACTTTTATGATATTCTCATCTATAGTAAATCCCAGACTGCCCACCTAGATCACTTATGATGGAGAACCCTTAGGGAAAGGGGGAAATCAGAGTAGAGAGGGGGAAAAGGAGGATCACACTCACACATTCATTCAATAATCAAATTGCTCTCTCCATCTTCAGTCGATTACAACCAAAATATAGAAAAATAGGAACATGAAATTAGAAACTTAACTGAAATGGAAACTAGCCTAAATTAGGAAACAACTATAAAAGGAAACCAAAGCAAGGAAATAAATCCTACTCCTACGTTCAAGTTTGGAAACTAAAAGCATGAAATAAAATACTGGGTAAACTACTAATTTTATTTCCAACTCTTGTTGGACCAAAACCCTGGGCTGAACCGGTTCTTCTTAGCTCTTGGCTTCCAAAGCCGGTCATGCTGGTCCAACCATCTGAAGGAATACGCTGAATGAGGAATGATCCCACCATCTTCTTGAGCTTAATTTCAGGGAGATCTTTGGCAGGATGAAACTTCATAGTCTTGTTGGCATGCTTGAAGGCATAGGTATTGGCATAGCCACAATGCTGTACTTTCTTATCAAACAACCAAGGTCGACCAAGAAGGATATGGCACACCTTGGAGGAGGACATCACATTGGACTGTATCCTTAAATCCACCAATAGAATATGTGACCAAGCACTTATCTGTGATTTTGAGATTAGTGTTGTTCACCCAAGCAACCTTGTAAGGATTAGGATGTGGTTCTGTATTCAATCCCAGCTTACGAACAACGTCTTCAGAGACAACATTAGTGCAATTGCCTCCATCAATGACCAAGGTTAGCAACTGATCATTGCACTTCACACGAGTCTGAAAAATACTACTGCAGCGCCAATCTTCATTTTCAGTGGCCTTCTGAGTGGTCAACACATGACGAATGACATAAAAAGGATGTTGGTCATCGACCATCGAGAGTGTCATTGACTTCACTGTTACGCTCTTCTCTTAAATCAACTGTCGAACCAAGTTGCTCTTTGGGAATATATGGTATAGGAGAATCCTTATCAATAAAAGCAACCAAACGGTCGGGACATTGGGCATCGATATGTCCAAATCCATTGCATGAGTAGCACCGAATGTGAATTTTGAAGAATCGAAGGTTTATCTGAACCACGCCGAGGGGTGAATATGGTGAGTAGGCCGTGAAGATGACATTTCGAAACATGTCGAGGTGGAGAATACGGTGACTAGGTCGTGAAGAAGCCATAGATGTAGCACTTGCTCGTGGCTTGCTAGAGGACCTCTCTTGGGTAGGAGACGTGCCAAACGGAACTAGTACCTCGAGAAAAGTATCGCAAAATTTCTCCGGTTGTATGGGCGCTTCGACTTTCCTCAACCCGATATGCTACTTGTACGGCGCTTCCATTGTAGGTAGTCGACTAGATGCAAGGCAGCACTAAGTTGAGGGTGCGACCATTGCGAAATTGGGCCACTAAGACTTCTTCATCCCACTCAAAGTCGAGCAGTGGCCAAATAATAAAATCTAGCAACATACTCTTCACATCAAATTCTCTTGTTTCAACTGCAAACTCGAGATGCATCGTTGCTTTGTAATCGAAGGCAAGAATCGATCGATTCATGACTTCATACATTTCAGCCAAGTAGTGACCAACCCAATGCCTCGGGTTCGTTCTTGTTGTTGCTTGATCCACCGACTCGAGCCGTGCTTTCGTTTGGCCTCTGCAAATAGAATCTTCGAGCCTCACAACCGCACTATCTCAAGAATGTATCTAAACTGTGAATCCAGCAAGGTACAATTCGGATTATTGTCTCCATAAAAATCGTGGACATCCAGCTTTTTGCTCTTCTCGCTCCATAATCATGTCTACCAGTCCCATATGGTGGTGGAGGTGGTGGTGGTGGTGTATGATGTGGTAGTGGTGGTGGATTCTGGGAGATCCGTGGGGTGGTGTTGGAAGAATCCCTGATGAATGAGACTCTTTCCTTTATCTGCGCCACCAAACGATCAATAGAAACTTGCATAGACTCCACCATTGTTTTTAGGACATGACCATGTTAGTGAGAGCATCAAATTTTGTATCGGTTTTCCTTTATAAGAATTCAACTCCGAACAACTTCACTATTGGCAACCATGGTGATGATTAACAAAATAGCACTCAAGAATATATGGTAGAATAAGAAATAACTCTTTTTTTTTTTTTTTGGGAAGGGCAGAATTGTAATTACTTGAGATTCAAGTAAACAACAAAAGGGTGTATCACATATGGGCAGGGGTCTAATTGTAAATAAGAAAAAAAAGAGGGGTAGAAGGAATTAATAGATAAAAGAGGGGTAATTCTAGAAAATCAAAAGAATTAAGGAAGAAAAAAATAAAAAAGAATTCAGATGGTAGAAAACAGAGGTTCTGTGGCTCAAGGGCAGTGAGGAGGAAGGAGAAGAGAGAATCCAGTGATCGATGAGATCCGTGAGGTGGCCGACGAAATGGTGTTGGCTACGGCAAGTAGAGGCGGAAACGTGGATCGCCGACTCCAACAATGGATCGTGACTTACATGGGGTTGTGATCGGCGGTGACTTCAATCAGTCAGGGGCTTCAACGACGAAGATCGACGTCAATGGGAGGCAGAAACCGGAACCGTATTTCTCTTCGTCTTCTCTCTCGCTTCTACTTCTTCTTCTTCTTTTCTTGCTTCTATCTCTCTTCTTCTCGACTTTCCGCCCCTTCTTCGTCTTCTTTTTTTTTTTTTTTTTTTTTTTTTGGGTGTCGGACAAAGAAAGAGGAAGCGTAGGGGGAGGGTTTTTTTTTTTTTTTTTTTCGCTATCGCTTCGCTTCTCTTATTCGCCTTTTATACTTTTCTTCCCCGCTTCTTCTTTTCTTCTTGGATTCGATTGTCTTCTTCGCTTTTTTTTTTTTTTTCTGCTCTTGGCGAACCGGGAGCATCTTTGTCGCTTTCTTTTTTTTTTTTTCGTGTTCTCGATGATCGTGGAATCGACACGATAATGGAAAGGGAAGAAGAAAGATGGGAAGGAATAGGATCCTTCGCTCGATACCAAGTTGATGGAGAACCCTTAGGAAAGGGGAAATCGAGTAGAGAGGGGAAAAGGAGGATCACACTCACACATTCATTCAATAATCAAATTGCTCTCTCCATCTTCAGTCGATTACAACCAATATATAGAAAAATAGGAACATGAAATTAGAAACTTAACTGAAATGGAAACTAGCCTAAATTAGGAAACAACTATAAAAGGAAACCAAAGCAAGGAAATAAATCCTACTCCTACGCTCAAGTTTGAAACTAAAAGCATGAAATAAAATACTGGGTAAACTACTAATTTTATTTCCAACTCTTGTTGGACCAAAACCCTGGGCTGAACCGGTTCTTCTTGGCTCTTGGCTTCCAAAGCCGGTCATGCTGGTCCAACCAAGAAAGGGCAGCCGTATCTGCATCAACTTACAACAGGTCTTTCAAGTAAATCTGCAAGAGAATTTTTTATTAATCTCAAGAAGCGCACATTCATAAGTGATCAGATCATTTATTAGGATTTATTGTATCAGCACAAGGAGTGTCTGTTGATCCCGAGAAGGTACGAGCAATTGTTGAGTTGCCAGAACCGACAAGTAACCAAAAAGTACAAAGCTTCCATGGCTTGGTTGTTAGGGATATGCCCACACTCCTATAGTCGGTTTTAATGATAACAAACATATGAAAGTATTTCACAATTTGCATTCAAGTATTGTTTTGTAAAGACTTCATATCAAAGATCGAATTTGATGAATGAAATGAAGAAATGATGATTGAAGTCATCAAATGAAGAGTATCAACAAGTTGGTATCAATACTTGAAGAAGGTATCAGACGGTATCAACCTTCAAGAAATCAAGACATGAAGCTCATCTCAAGATACCTACAAATGAATTAATTGAAGACGAAGTGCCAAGAAGTGGAAGATCCAATTGAAGAAGCTCAATGAAGATCTTCTAGGATAGATTACACATTCATGTTGTAATTGTACTTTCCACATATATACATGCACTCACACATCAAGCATTGCATTCATTCATATTAGAATAACCTTATAATGCACCTTGACCAAGTGTGAAGAGCCATTAAGTGGTTAGGAACATATTAAGAATAACATGTCCTAGTGAATTTCTGTGAAAACCACATTGACCTGACTCAAGGGCATTTTGGGCAACCTAAAAGAAGGTATCAGGAGATGGTCCCTTCATGAAAGTTGTATAGATTCGAGTTACGAATCCAACGAAATTAGAATCAAGTCAATCCGATGTTAGACCAGAAAGTTACGGCCAAAATACTGATGACTGGTCAGAATTTTAGAACCCTGTCAAACCTGGTTCTGGCCAAACCTGTGGGCGGTCGACCGGCTAAAAGTCCCAGTCGATCGGCACCTGTCCGAACAATGTGTCTGGTCTACTGGTACCAGACCGGCTGGCTGACAACTGGCTCTAATGGCTAGTTTTTTCCCAACGGCTCCTTGGAGGTCGACCGGCTACCTGTAGAGACCAAGGGGTCTCGAGAAAAGAAATTCTTGGGACGACGCGTGGTCATACGTGCCAAAAAAAAATTGTCGGGTTTGTGACGCGATCACTCTAATATTGCAAGAGCGCACATAATGTACTGAATAGGGAGTCACCACCTAGGCTGATGGGCCTAGGACCTAAAAATGATCTCCCTCCCGAGGAGAGAGAAAGCTATGACTCGATGCCAAATAAGGGGAGTGGTCTGCGTCCAATGATTCTGGACAAGTGTCAATTTACGAGGAGGGAAGGTGTTAGGCACCCGCCTCGCCCGACCCGAAGGTCGGTCTCCATTTATCTGGACCTTTGTGAAACCCTACTTGCTAAGTTAAACTTAGGTTATAGGCTCAAATCTAACCTAGGTCAGGCTTGTGTCATGTTGTGTGTATGTCCTAGCCTAGTTCCTAAGTTTGGACACAAATTGTGCCGAAGTGGTTCAAGTGTGAGTGTTTGTGTACAAATAAGATGTATATATGTCATAAAAGGAATGGAGTAAAAGAAAACGGCATATGGAATAAAGAATTTTAAAAGTATACCAAGCAAATGAAGATTGAAATAATACAGGTCAAAATGAACTAAAGAGAAACACAACATTCAATGGTTCCATATCGGAATTGGGCTAGATGACGGGCTAGCCCTCCCATCCCTTTAGGAATAGAATGGGCCTGATGATCCTAAGCTACGAGCCAGTATTGTGGGCCAGCCATGCCCATCCTATACTAGCGCACCTTAGGCTATGTAATAGGACTCAAGATATCTCTCAAATTGCTTAGAAGCCAAACCAAAATAAAATAACAAAATACATGACTCAAATAAAAATTTTGATTTGTGAACAAATTGGAATGTAGGGCCCTAGGAGAGAGTCTAGCCATGGAAGGGCTGGACCCCCAAAGGGAAAAGAAAACATTTTGTTTTTGATTTGCCATAATTGAAATTAGAGGTAATGGACTCATCCTAAATTCAACCTAATCGGACCGACCATATTGGAAAGAAATGAATGAATGACGTCAAGTTTCAAAAGAAGGAAAGAAGCGATGTTTAATGATTTTAAAGGGTTTGATGAAATCATGATCGAAGCCGGTGTGGCGAAAAGAAATTTGAGAGAGGCGTGCTCTCTCAGCCCGAGGACTCATATTTTGGAAGGCAAAAATCATTTTTTTTTTAAAAGGTTCTAGGGCCCACGTTGATGTAGCCACCAGTGCGCGAGCACTTGACCAATAAATAGCCAAGGCCCATGGCGGAGTGGCGTTCAAAGAAACGAAGATTTTTTAGAAAAAGAAGGTTTGTAAATCTGAAAGGAAAATTTTTGAAAGTTTTTATTTCATCACAAAAGACATATGCAAAGGGAAGTGGGTGATTAATTAATTTGATTCAGCACAAAAAGGCCCATTTGGATGGCCTAGAATGGAAACGAATACCCGGTGATTTGGGTCGGCCTTTAACCCTAAAAGGGAATTTTCATTTTATGGTAACAAACATGAGGAATGAACCCCAAATTACAAACCGGTTCTGCTATCCATTATAATCCGCAGGCCTATCTCTTAAATGGTCTAAGAGCACGCCAACTATCCCAAGTCATTTGATACACAACAAAAGCCTTAATTAACTTTGCCCGACAAGAGGGCGCGACCGAGCATGGGATCAATGATCCAATGCTAAGGCAAATATCCTCAATCATACAAATCTGTGATGAATAAGAGCTCGACGCATTCTGAAGCATATGCCAAAATACACTGGTTTGGCAGTGGCAATTTCTAAAAAATACAAGTTCAAAAGCAGGATCATAGGCGGCATAGAACGAACTACTTGACATAGTAATGAAAGTGATCGGGCTGGGTCACAAGAATCGTTACGTAACCATAAGGGTGGGCAAAGAATTAAAAGCAAAGGGTAAATGCCGTATCTGTCCCGCATTCATAAGGGCTTAGGAACCACCGCTAACATCATCAGAAAATGCTAACAAGGAAAGGGAATCAGCAAAGAACATAGACTAAATGATTTTAAAGAATCTGAGAATCTCATTGCACAACATCCTTCAAGAACCAGTAGCAAATGAAAATGAAACATGTTTCACAGCTGAAAGTCACATCACTGAATATTAACAACAATCGATCTCAAATAGAACACCGGTGATGAGGATCCTAATGAGATCACACGCTTCTTATACGAAATAAAGTGAAATTTACTCAAAATTTAAGAGAAACATATGTGATTTATGCCACAGATCATCCTCACAAAAGAAGCGAGCAAAGGATGTGCAGGAATAGAGTGAGATCATACACTATTGGCAACACAAAAGATTTAAAGAATGAAAAGATCTCATCAATTCTTTCTTAAGAAACAGAGTCTATCTCTAGTATGATTTATATTGCAAATCAACATCACAGAGGGAGCATGTAAAGAAAAGCAGAAATAGAATGAGATTATGCATTGTTGGCAACAAAGAAGATTTAAGGAATGAAACGATCTCATCAATTCTGAGGAGACGGATCATCTTTTATAATTGATTCAATTCCACAGATCCAGATAGTGGAGGAAGCATGCAAGAAGATGAGAAAATTAGAAAGGATGGAAGGAAAAGGAATACCTGGACATTTTTTATGGATAGATGCCAAATCAAAGACAAGAGCACCAAGAGCATGTGCTTGAGACCTTCAAACCTCAAAGAAGATGAGCTGCAGAAGCATACTTGCAGAGAAATCGAACCATTCCAGATTCTCCATGGGTTTGCTCTTCTTGAAATCCCGAAGAGAAGAAAGAGTCTCCAAAACCCCCAAATCTCTTGCCGATATCTCTCACTTTTCTCTCTGAGATCTTCTTCTAAAACCTTGACCAGTCAAACGAAACGAAAGAAAGAAGAACAAAGAAAAGAAAAGGAATCTCTGGTTCTCTGAGACGGTTCTCTCTAATCCCCCTCAGCCGAAGAAAATCAAGGACCCCCCCTTTCTTCTTTCTCTGAAACTCTTGACCAGTCGAACAACAAATCCTTTCCCTCTCTCCGAAACCGCTCATGGCCTCCTAAAGAAAAATCCCCCCCATCTGGTGTCCTTCGTTTCTCCTTCTTATAGACCCCTGACTCTCTCGAATCTTCTTCCCAGTTCCTCTCAAACGATCCGAGGAGAAGGGGTTCAGATCCTAACCGTTTTACCTCAACTAGGAACGATCAGAGGGGAAGTTCCTCTGCTGTAACCGCTTTCCTTTGCCACATCAGCTCTTCAGTCCCCCCTCTTCAAGAATCGGTGAGAAGGCTCCAACGTGGCCTGCCCCTCTTTCTTTCTTCGTTCTTTTATTTCTTTTCCTTTTTCTTCCTTTGCCCTTTTTGTCCTTCCTTTTCTTTTCTTTTTCTTTTGTTTGCTGTCCTTTCTTCCCCGCTTAACGTGAGAGAGAGCTCACTTATTATTATTTTTTGCTTTTTTATCTTTTATTATTTTTTCTTTTGTTTTCATTGATTTATTTTTATTTTTGGTTATTGGTGGGCCCCCTTTTGATTCCTTGCGGGATCAGAAGTGGGACCCGCACTCTTTTGTTGCAAGTTATTATTTTTTAAATGGGGTTGGGGTGCGCCAAAATTTGGTGTCTACACTACCAATGGCAGTCGACCGGTAGACCCAAAAAGTGACCGTTTCAGTGAGATTTCTTGCCTAATTTTTATCCCTAACCTCATCTATAAATACCTTTAATCCTACTCATTAAATAACAATTAATCCTAAATTTGAAGGAGCATTATTTGAGCATTAGAAGTGAGACTGGTCTATACCATCTATTGAGTTCAAGTTCATCATTTTTCATTCAAAAGGAACTCAAGTCTCTGTACAAGTCTTCTACACTATCTTGGCATTTGCATTGCAAACATTAAAAAGACTTCAAAGGTGCATTAATTTTATATCATTACATTTCATTCACGCACCACACAAGAGGTAACTCTAAACCGTTCTATTCCACTTTGAATGTGCTTTTAATCAAGAGTTGGGTTAACTCTAGAATTGGATACCTTGTTTACACATTGTTCTAGATTATAAATACAAGTGTGTAGGACCCTCTCATCCTTAAGAGATTGTAAGGACTCTCTCATCCTTGAAAGAGATTGTAAAGGACCTTCTCATCCTGTAAAGAGATTATACAGATCCTCTTAACCTTAAAAAAATTTGTAAAGGTTTTCCTCCATATGAACTATACTGAAAGGGAAGAGCTAGTGGAACTTGTAGGGAGTGGACTAGACTCGGATTGAGTCAAACCACTATAAACCTTGATGTTGTATGATTGTGTCTATTTTATCATTCCACAATTTTTAATTTATACTCACATTTGGGGTTCATTAATCGAAAAGTTTTAAAATCCACTAGCATAACCTATTCACCCTCCTCTAAGTTATTTCATTAGCTACCTTCTACAGGAGGTTCATCTACCAGTTTAGTTCCATTACGTCTCCCATCACTAATTGCATTAAGAAAAAGGAGTTCAAATAGACAATAAGTGTCACAAAGACTTTTATTGAAATCAAAGGGTTGATGACAGAATCTCTAGTCCTATGTCTCCTTGATTTCTCTAAAGTTGTTGAAGTAAGTTGTGAAACATTTGCCATTAGAACAGGTGGTGTCCTTGGACAAAAAGATCACCCCTTTGCATATTTTAGTGAGAAATTTAATGAAACTAAGCAACGATATTCCACAATGACAAGGAATTCTATACAGTTGTCCAGGCTTTGTGCTACTAGCGACATTGCCTATTGCCACATGAGTTCATATTATTTTCCAATCATTAGGCTTTGAAGTACTTGAGTGCTCAAAAGAAACTAAATCCAAGGCATGCAAAGTGGGTTGAGCTTCTCCAAAAGTACATCTTTATACTCAAACATCAACCTAATGTTGAGAATACAACAGTAGATGCATTAAGCTGGAAGAACATGCTACTCATTCCCATAAGTGCGAAGAGTCAGGTCAATATGCTACTCCACACAATGAGTGTTGAGGTCGAAGGTTTTGAGCGAGTCAAGGACCAGTACCCCATATGTTCAGAATCATAGTTGTCACGGCGCCAAGGCAAACCAAGGCGGTGGAGGGTTGTCTAAGCGCTTAGGCGAGAAGGCGCACGCCTTGAGGCGAACAAAGCGATCAATTGTTATTTTTTATTTTTCCTATTTTCTAATATTATTTAGTAAGCTATATATACTTTGTATCATAAAAAATCAACATTAAGCAACATAAAGTCATTAAAAATAAACATTTAGCCATATTAAATTATAAAAAATTAACATTAAGTCATATTAAGTTATAAAAAATCAAAATTTAAAGAAATGCTCTGGTTCTATAACAAGTTTGACTAGTCAAATGATATTATTTTTACATGAGACTTTTTGTATCAGTTATAATATAAAATCAGCTTTCCAACAAGTCTAAGATTACTTAAATCTAAGTTGTAATGACAAAGTTATGCTCCGGTCAAACTTATTTTTAAGTGCTGAATGTCTTAAAATCCTGAATGAAAATAATTTTATGGATATCAAAACAAAAATTATTTTATCGAATTTTGGTTTTAGCAATGTTTTAACATGATAGAATTTATAAAATTTTCATAATTGAGAAAACTCCAGATTTAAAAGTTGAAAATCGCCTATAACCAAAATCCAGTTTTCTTCTTGGACCTGGGGTTGACTTTTTATCCTTTTGGAATTTGATTTTTAAACTATTTTTCTTGGATTCAAATAGGGGGTATTTGCTTATTTATGAATAATATCTTAAGTAAATGAAATAACAAATATATTTGCTTAAATGATATTTGGCATAAATAAGTGCCAAAACACAAGGCGATATGCAGTGCAATAAGGCGAATGTCACCTAGGCCCCAGGCAAACCGCCTGGACACCTAGGCGTCTCCTAGGCGTCGCCTTGACAACTATACTTCAGATTTTGGTGTGTTTTTCACTTCCCTAAGTGGAGACTCTCCGGCCAATCGCTCAGATTACTTACTTTGAGATAGCTTCCTCTTTAACAGAAGTAGTGCATTCCCAGGAATTCACTCCGAGATTTCTTAATCAAGGAATTGCATGTTAGTGGAGTTGCCGGTCATTTTGGTCGAGATAAAACCATTACTCTTGTTTTGGACCAATTTTACTGGCCATGCTTGAAGAGGGATGTAGCTAGGGTAGTTAGCTAGTTAAGAACATATCAGACTACTGAGCAATAGAAACAGAACATTACCCTATATACTCTTCCTGTGCCTCACACCACATGCCAAGACCTTAGCATGGACTTTCTGTTTAGTCTGTCGAAGACTTCCGATAGGCCATATATCTGTCTTTGTGGTTGTAGATGGCTTCTCAAAGATGGCGCACTTTATTCCATAGTTCAAGACTTTTGATGCGTCTATCATTGCCAAGCTCTTCTTTCAGGAGATTATCAAGTTTACAAGTCATTTTTGGAGGACCTTATGGCGAATGTTGGGCACTAAACTCCATTTTTCTTTAGCTTTCCACCCCCAGAGGCCAGACTGATGACCAAAGTAATCAATAGGAGTTAGGAAACTTGTTGTGTTGTCTCATAGGTGAGCATCTTCCTAGTTGGGATAGTGTTCTTACCCAAGCTGAGTTTGCTTATAACCTTTCTAAGAACTACACCACCAGACTTTCTCCCTTTGAGATCTGTTTAGGCTACCAGCCCCAGACACCCAAAGATCTTATCCTTATCGTATCTAGCTCTAGGATTTCCCAGTCAACCGAGTCTTCTGGGCAGCACATACATGATTTGCATGCAAAGATTAAACGTAATACCGCATTGAGCAATGACCAATACAAATCTAGGGTAGATGTGCATCGACGGTTGCAAGAATTTCAAGAAAACTAATAGGTGATGGTCAGGATTAGACCATAGCGCTTTGTCAAAGGAAAATCAAGCAAGCTACATGCTCGTAATGCAGTACATTCAAGATTCTTAAAAGTATAGGGGCTAATTCCTATGTGCTTGAGTTGCCAACTGATATGGAGATCATCAACATTTTCAATGTCAAGGATCTTGTTCCCTACCATGGCCCACCTACAACCACCTTTTTCTACCCAGATGATCTTGATGATTTTTCTTTAACCATTGATGACCCTACTTCCCTAACTACCCCACCTCCTACTACTTCTTTACCCCTTATCCCTCAGTTAAATAGTAGAGTTGAAGAAGTTGAGGATATCCTTAATAAGAGAGTTGTTTCTACATGCACTGGCAGGTCTAGAGAGTTCATGGTCAAGTGGCATGGATGACCCAAGATTGACAACACATAAATTACCATCGAGGAGTTGCAGTAGCTCAACCAGTCCATAATTGAGTAGTGAGCACTACATGAGTCTTTATTCCCCGAAGGTGAATTCCTCCAAGCTACGGAGAGTTGATAAGGAGATCATCTCAGATGATAGTGGGTTCAAACTCAGTTCAAAGTATGGCAGAGGAGGCTTCGAAGATCTCAGACATCCATTGTTTCTACATGGATTGACGACTAGTTCCGAGGTTACCATATTGCTAGAGCACAGCCCAGTTAACCCCACCTGCAGTAGTGTTTCGAATTTTTTTTCCAGTTTATCTTTATTACTATTTCTGTTATTGGTTCATGTGAGGAACTGCTTTATTTCACCCCCCCCCCACAAGTTGGATTTTTCCTTTTTCTATTTTATGTTCCTTTTAAGTAGCTGTAACTACTTCTTGTAACCACACCAACCCCATGGTTCCCCTTGTTTCCCACTTTTAATGCCTCTTTGGCAATGAAGTAAGAAGTTAATGAAGAATTAATGAATGGAAAACAGGAACTGCTCCCCTCTTGCATCATGAGTCTCTCTCAATTTCTCTTCTTCTTCTTCCCTTTCTCGACTTCTGTTATCCCTACTCCCTCTTCCTCTTCTTCTTCTTCTATTTTTCTTTCCCCCTACTTTTATTCTCTTTGTTCTCTCTTTCCCCTTTTTCCCACACGAGATCTGTTCCCTCCCTTTTATTTTGTTGTCTTTTTCTCCCCCACACCCTATAGTATTGCTCTCCTTGTTCTTTTTTCTTTTCTATGTTGTACAATGGACTCTAATGGACAGATCTCTCTATATATGGAAGCTGGTCATTAGTATAGAAACGCAACTCTAAAAGCGATGCAGAAGGTAATGGAAAAACAAGAACAAACAATGCACACAGGTTTACAAGGTTCGGCAAGATCGCCTACGTCCTCAGTGAGATGAGATCATGCTTCACTATCAATGGAGAATCGGGTTACAGCCCTCGTCCTCACACCTCTCAGAATTGTTTATATAGAAAGTAAACCGTGCTACAAATATATAGCGAAAAACCCTAATACTGGAAAGTACAAAACTGCCTTGGGTTAAACTACGACAGAATACAAGACTTTGTACACCAACAATCTCCACCTTGGCTTGAATTATGTCGAGCCTCCTATAAAGATAATTTGTAGACATCTTCATCCTCGTACCTCATTAGAAGTACAAACCCTCACCTTGGTGCGTCCCTCATCTTCAACAATGAGTAATATTAATCAAGTCCAAACAGGACTCGAACTTCTCTGTAGTGACTAGCTTGATAAGCATATCTACAGGATTGCGATCTGTATGAATTTTTCTCAAGTGAATACTGCCTTCTGACACGAACTCCCTGATCTTGTGAAACCTCACATCAATATGCTTTGTCCTTGCATAAAACACCTGATTCTTTGCAAGATGTATGGCACTCTAACTGTCACAATGTAACATTGTACCTCCTTACTCCAACCCAACTTACGAACCAATCCAGTCAACCAGACTCCTTCCCTAGCAATCTCAATTGCCGCCATGTACTCTACCTCTGTTGTGGACAAAGCAACTATAGACTGAAGCATCGCCCTCCATGATATAGGTCCACTAGCCAATGTAAATATATATATTTTGTAGTAGACCTCCGCCTGTCTAAATCAACGTCATAGTCAGAATCAACATAACAAGCCAACTCTGTGAAACTTCCCTTACCACTGAACATAACACCTATATCTTTAGTCTTGCTCAGATATCTGAAGATCCACTTAATTGCATTCCAATGCTCTTTCCCTGGATTACTCATGTATCTGCTAACAACACTGACTGTATGAGACAAATCCGGCCTACTACAAACCAGAGACATCTGCTCCACCTCTTAATGTGTTATAGGGCATTGCCTTTCAGATAACTTGAAGTGGCTAGCTAACGGAGTGCTAACCGGCTTAGCCTTTTCTATGTTGAAACGCTCTAGCACCTTTTCAACATACATCTTATGAGTTACCAAAGTTTAACTGCAATTCTATCTCTAAGGATTTCCATGCCAAGCATCTTCTTTGCAGTACCAAGATCCTTCATCTCAAATTCAGCACTCAACAAAGACTTCAAAGAGACTATATTATGCTAATGAGCATGTCATCCATATAAAGCATTAATAAAATAATAGATACTTTATAATAAACACAATAGTCATATTCACTTATTGTGTACCCAATCTTCACCATATAGGAATCAAAATGCTTGTACCACCGCCTAGGAGATTGCTTAAGACCATAAAGCAACCTCTTAAGCAGACAAACATGATCTTCCTTTCCTTGCACCTTGAAACCTTCAGATTGCTCCATGTAAATCTGTTCATCCAAGTCACCATGAAGAAACGCCGTCTTCACATCAAATTGTTCAAGCTCCAAATCATATATGGCCACCAAAGAGAGTAGTACCCAAATTGAAGTGTGCTTCACCACCGGAGAGAATATTTCATTATGATCTACCCCCCTTCCCTTCTATGCATAGCCCTTGGCTACAAGTCTATCCTTATACCTTTCACGCTTCTTCTCAAATGATGCCTCTTTCTCACGAAAGACCTATTTACACCCAATGACTTTTCTTCCCTTAGGTTTTTCCACAATCTTCCAAGTCTTGTTCTTCTGTAGAAACTCCATTTCCTCCATCATAGTGTTCATCTATTTATCACACTGCGCATCACTCAAAACATCCTAGTAGGAAGATGGATCACCTGTACCTACAGTGAAAGCATAGGAAACCATGTCCTCAAACCCGTATCTCACAGGTGCTTTGTGAGTATGTTTCCCTTTACCCTTTGCTGTGGTATAGGGAATCTTTATTGTTTTTTGTTGTTCTGTTAAGTCACTGGATGACTCATTCTCTCTTGTTGTTTCTGACTCACCTAACTCCACCTGCATAATAGAACCTTCTTTATTTTCATCAACTGCCGATGAACTACAATTTGCCTTCACCATGTGAGACTCATTAATATAGAACTGGGTTTGACAACCAAACCAGCCCCAAAACTGCAGGAACTTTTAGACCAAAGAACAACCAAGAATAGCCCAAATAGCAGCACAATAGATCAGAATAGAAGGACCAGATTGGATAAACCCGCAAACTATCGATGTCAGTGGTTAGGTATTCTCAGATCAGATTAGTAATCTGATGAGTCAGGCTTAATAGGGTTTGACATAAGTCTCAAACATTTCACCCAACATGAACAAAACCATGGTGAATCATAGAAATCAGAATAGAACAGAACAGATCTGAAATCTGGGTTGATTTCGCTACAGGACAGAATTCTGGAGATCTCGAATATTTCCAGATTTTATGGTCAGAATCAGCCCAAACTAGGATTGAGTTTCAGCCTAGTGAAGGTGATGGTTCGACCAAAGTTTCAGTCCAAGGTGATGGCTGAAAGTGTCTCAGGTGTAAGGGAATCAATTAGGAAACTAACAGGAATTTCTGGACAGAATTGAGAGTGATTGATTCTAATACCTGTAGAGCTTGGACAGATCTGTAGAACCTTGGATACTTGAGGGAGGAAGAAGAAGAACACTTGAAAGGAACTTCTTGGGCTTCACACCGCAAAGAGTCAATTAGATGAAACACCAATTCCTTCAGCCTTGATCAAAAACAAGACCACCACTTTGATCACACACAAAGCACACTCATAAGAGCAAACAGCAACATAGCTTTTTTTCATTCATAAAATCGTGGCTCTACTAATGAGAGCTCACATTTATTTATAATAATGATGGGGTGATTACAAGAAATAGAAACTACCTTTAGTTTCCAAAAACTGAAATAGGAAACTAAATAACACAAGACCTCTAGTTACTAAAATTAAAAATAGAAACTAGGAAATAAGAATTAGAAACTAACTAGGTACTGAAATTAGAAACTAAATAACCCCATCCAAAAAGGAAACTAATGAAAATAGGAAACAACTAGTAATCCCGTACTCAGCCTTAGAGCCCCCCTTTTAGACCCATAAAAGTGGTCTATTACACTCAAAACATATGGGATCAAAGGCCCAACATGTATGGAACCCAACCCTAGGCTTAATCCTAATAAAATAAGCCTTTTCTGGTGATTAATCTGCATCACTCATCAAACACGTCCTTACTAACCACAACCTTCTGTGAACTTGGATCCCACAACTTGAATCCCTTTACGCCTTTCTCAAAACCAAAAAAAACACACTGCTAAGACTTTGAGTCTAACTTAGAACGCTCTTTACTCTCCACATGAGCATAGGCAGGACAACCAAATATTTTCATAAAAAAATAATCTACTGGTTTTTCTGTCCATACCTCTTCGGGAATTTTACAATCAATCACCTTTGATGGAGATCTATTGATGAGGAAACATGCTATATTCACTGCTTCTACCCAAAATCTCTTGCTCAACTATGCATTGAGCCTCATACTCCGAGCTCTTTCTAGAAGTGCCATGTTCATCCTTTTAGCTATACCATTTTGTTGTGGGGTCTTTAGAATCGTGTTCTACCCAAAATCTCTTGCTCAACTATGCATTGAGCCTCATACTCCGAGCTCTTTCTAGAAGTGCCATGTTCATCCTTTTAGCTATACCATTTTGTTGTGGGGTCTTTAGAATCGTGAAGTAACATGTAATTCCTTCAGCTTTGCACAATTCTATAAACGGCTTGTACCTGTACTCCCCTCCATTATCTATTCTCAAGTACTTAATTTTCTTTCCTGTCTTCCTTTCTAGCTCAGCCTTCCACTCCTTAAATTTAGTGAACACCTCACTTTTATGCTTCATAAAATAGATCAAGACTTTCTTTAAGTAATCATCAACGAAGGTCACGAAGTATTTTGCCCCACCTTTAGATTTGGTTGTTAAAGGACCTTATACATCACTATGTACGTAATCAAGCACCTCTTTACTCTTATGTTTTGCAGTTTTGAAACTAATCTTGCATTATTTCCCGAACACAATACTTGCAAAAGTTCAGTTTACAAGTTTTAACCCCCTTCAACAGTTTCTTTTTATGAAGCTCCTTCAATCCTATTTCTCCCATATGCCCTAGCCACATATGCCACAGATGAGTATCATCTGTAACAAATCCTACATCAGTAGTCACAGATGCTCCACCAGTAACAGTGCTCCCTATGAGTCTGTATAGGTTTCTTGTTAATTGTCCCTTCATGACAACCATAACACCCTTAATAACTTTGAGAACTCCACCTTCTGCTATGTACTTATAGCCATTTAAGTCAAGTGCCTCCAAAGATACTAATTTTTTTCCTTAGTTTTGGTACATGCCTCACATCTGTTAAAATTCTTACTATCCCATCAAACATTTTGATTTTAATAGTGTTTATCCCAAAATCAGAAGGTTGATTCTTACCTAATGATATAGAGAGCACGTCTCCATCATCTCCATCTGAACTATTAGTATCTGCACCTTTCTTCTTCAAGTCCGCCTTCCTCGTCAAACACTCTCTCTTCAGATGACCTTTCTTCTTGTAATAGTAACAAAAGACCTTTATCTTTGTCCCTTTTGATTTCTATTGACTCTTCCCAGATCCTTTCTAATTTGATCTCCCTCTTTCCTGCTTCTTGGCATCTCCGAAAAGACCTTCTCCTTGAGATGTCGTACTACTGGCCTTCTTCCTTGTATCATTAGACATGAGGACAGCCGCAACTTCATCTGTCTCAAGGGTCTCCTTCCTGCACAAGAGAGTCGTTACTAAGTAATCATATGATTCTGGGAGCGATGATAGCAACAGTAAGGCTTTGTCTTCATCCTCGATCTTAACATCCTGGTTTGCATGTTTGCTTACGATATGATTGAACGTGTCAAGATGTTCTAATAGATCTGTACCTTCCTCCATCTATAGAAAATACAATTGTTTCTTCACGAACAACTTGTTCTTTGAGGACTTCGTCATGTAAATGCTTTCAAGTTTTTTCCATAACTGCGGTGCAGATTCAAAACCCACAACATATTGTAGGGCATTATCAAAAAGATTCAATCGGATAGCGCGTACCGCCTTTCCTCCATCTCTTTTCAATCTTCATCAGTAATTTTTGTAGGTTTCTTCGACTTTCCCAATAATGTTTCGCCAAACCTTATTGTATTAGAAGATCCTTCATCCTTTGAACCGCTCGATGTCATACTTGACATTTCGATTCCTTCCCTGCCATCGATAGCAAACCCTAGAAAATGAAAACCTAGAGCTCTGATACCAGTCTGTAGAAACGCAACCCTAAAAGCGATGCAAAAGGTAATGGAAAAACAAAAACAAACAATGCACACAAGTTTATGAGGTTCAGCAAGATCGCCTACGTCCTCAGTGAGATGAGATTCTGATTCACTATCAATGGAGAATAGGGTTACAAGGCTAGTCCTCACACCTCTCATAATTGCTTACAGAGAAAGTAAACCTCGCTACAAATATAAAGCGAAAAACCCTAATACCGAAAAGTACAAAACTACCCTCAAATAAAAAATTCGAGGGTCTGCACCAGTACTCCCTGGGTTAACTGCGACGGAATACAAGACATCGTACACCAACAATTAGGTGCATCCCCTAAACCTGGTTGGTGTTTAAATACTTCTACCCTCTTTCCCTTAAGTGTACATCTACCAATTGTCTATCATAGCACTTTACATTGAATTTGTTATTATTCTAGCATGGATGTTGGCCACCACTTTTACTATGGCTTAGTCTCATAATTTTGGGATTCTTGAAAACTCTTGCATGCTAGTATTTGATTAAGTGATGCCTGATTTCTGACCTCATAGCATATAATTGAATATTGTTTTGTTGAATGCATGTAGCCCATGATTTCTATTGTTCATTGCTCACTGTTATCATTGCTCCAGTCCACATATGTATGCGCCCCATGCATGCTGCTGCCTCCCTAACTAGACAGCCTTTAGGTATAATTGGCGTCTACCCCGTAAGTTAGCACGGTCATCTTCGTAGGGAAACTTAGTTTCTAGGTTTTATCCTACATCAGCTTGTTAGCCGGGGCATAAATTAGCAATTAAGTATGGTAAATTATAGATGTTCGTAAGCCAAAAGATTTCTTAGACTGGCATATCGAGGAAATTTTTCTGGTTTGTGCATCTACTTCTGCAATGAGGAAATTTATTGAAGGGTCTAGAATGGCCTTGCGCCAAATTTCGGCCCAAATTTCAATAATTCCAACGTGCATGTCAATGCATCCTATCATCTATCCGTTAATCCTCTTGGCATTACAGAATTTTTTAGTAACCAAAGATTACATTTGATCCTCAATTAAATGCAATCCAAGAATATATGCGAAATATAACCAAAATATAGAAGACATAAACCCTTAAATATGGAACCAAAATGAAACTGTGTTGGACTTACGTGTCTTCCTTCGAATGCCATCCATCCAATTTTCCAACATCTTTCAGAGCATCTCGCCACTTTTGGACCGTTGTCTTGTCGAAGCGCTTGTGGTGTTCCTTAAAGGCCTTCGCATATCCGCCGGTCTGGTTTCGCACATCCGTCGGTTCAACTTTGTAGAAAATGGGGTAGACGATCTGATTCCTTGTAGTTTTGCATTCAGATATCTCCTTTACCTCATTGAGACACCATTTACTCGAAGCATAGTTCTTCGAGAATATGGGAATGGAGATTATTGACTGCTGGATTGCAGCGAGTAGATCCGGCCCAATTACATTTCCCTTGCTAAGTTCCTCATCGTCTCTGAACGTTCGAATTCCAGCCCCAACCAAGTCCTGGTAGAGGTAATCGGCGAAATTGGTGCGAACGTCTTTGCCGTGAAAGCTCAAGAACACTTCAAAACTCCAACCAGAAGAGGATGAAGAAGAAGAGGCCTCATGATGAACTGCCATTCTATCAAATTGCTTGATATCTTTACAAATGTTAATGCTCTATGCACATTCTTCCATTTTTATATCGTACCCCCCAACAGCATCTTAGCCCTCCACGCAAGGAATCAGAGTCAAACCGGCGTCTTCGGGAACCTTCCTACCACTTTACTAGTTATATTATCTTTTCTTTTTTTTTTTTATTGGCTGAAATCGCCCTTTTATTTTTTTTTTTTTTATATTTAAATATGGGAAAATGTTGGGTATGCGGCGTATGCCGCCGATGTCAAATATATTAGCACCCATTGGATTTCTGTAGAATCAGTCCTAGAAACTGTTTGGTTACCCTAATATGTCAATTGGATTCACTTGGTTGCATGTCTAGTTCCAACCCAAATTAAGTTGGATCGAGTTTTCCTTAAGCCATGATCGGTGTAGGAAAATCCATTTTTTTTATTTATTTATTATGAAGCAAACCAAGTAATATTAAACAAGGGTATGTACATCACCTAAGTCTATATTACCACCTCCCCTACTTTCATTAAGTAATATTACAAGCCATCCCCCATATAATTTCCATAGCAAATTATCTTCCCTTCTATATACATACTTGTTGGGCTTAGATAATTCCTGTATTTTATAGAAAGTAACAATATAGAAGTGGTCAAACACCCTCAATCGGATGTGGAAGGAGATGAAGTAATTTCTTGTTGGAGATCCATACTTCATGAACATTCCACTGCTCTACCCTTGCTTTCTTCAAACCTTGTAGAGTGTAGGAAAATCTCTTCATTATGGCTTTTGAATGGACAATAGAGAGAATCGCATAATGGTAAGGGTATGTTTTGATTATTCGTAAAATAGTTCCAAAAATGTTTTAGGCATGAAATTATTACACATGATCGTTGAATCCAAATCATTTCCTAAAATAGTTTTAAAACTGTGATTGGATCAGTAGTATTGGCCGGATCAAATAGTTATTCACCTTGATCAATTCCTGATCCTAATCTCTCTGATCTTGATATATAAGTATGGTCCAAAGGTAAAAACATAACAAAAAGAAAAATTTTCTTATACCACCCCTAAATTTAAACTTTATATGGTGTAATCTCCTTGTTTTTTTAATAATATTGAGTACATCCCTCATTTTGAAAATAAATTTAAACTTAAATCCATTCTGTTAAACGAAAAGCATTAAGTGATGATATGGTGTGATTAGTATTTTCTAAATGACAAGTTTACCCTTGAAGAAGGAAATTTACCCTTCCATGTAATATTGTGGATAAATATTTCGATTAATCTCCAACGATAATGACGATCACCTTCACCTGCGGATTGCGATTAACCATCAGCGACGACCCGAAAGACGACGACGATCACCTGAGGTTTAAAGTTTTTCTGTTTTGCAAGTTGTTGAAGTTGGAATCTCTCACTTTGTGATGGAGTGCTTTATTTTTAATTATTTTCTTGGAGGAAGGATTACTTGTTCAAGACCATGGAGTGAATAATTTTTATTCTATTGTTGATGCAGAAGGAGTGAATGATTTACTCCATAAGAATCCATGTCTTCAATAATACCCTTATTTCTTTATTTTTAAGTGGCAACATCTATCTAGTCTATGCATATTCTATTCTTTAACCACATTGGACAAGTAATACTGGCAAGCCATCATTTGGGATGTGCTTTGCTTTTATTCTTTTCTTAGATACAAGTTATAATCAAGGAGTATTGCTTTACTTTTATTCTTTTCTTCGAATCAAGAGTTGCAA
>CM040965.1:54792614-54810233 GCA_022985045.1 Macadamia tetraphylla | reverse complement strand
GGGGCCCCCCTTGTCCCCATTTTATTTATTATTGTTGAGGAGGTGCTATGCCATGGCTTGAAGTTTCTTTTGATTGAGATTAAAATTCAGTCAACCGATCCTAGAGGGTGTGCCCCCAACACATCTTTTATATGTCAATGATATATTTATTTTACTATGGCTAAGTTGGGGGGGTGAGAAATTTTGAGGTTTCTAGAGTGTAAAAAAGGTATTTCGTCGGTGATTAGTATGGGGAAAACAAGGTCTTTTTGGTAAGATCTCTAATCGGGGAAAGGGGCCGAAGAGGTTATTGATTTCCCCGAGTGTTTTCCTACTAGATACTTGGGGTGGAAATATTCAAAGTAAGAGTTAAGGGTATATCATGCCTTTAGTGGACAAATTCAAAGCTATGGGGGTGGAAAGGGGGATGTTGTCCTTGGTCCCATGTCGAGCTTGTTAAGTCAATGATGAGCGATCCCTATTCACAATTTGCTATACCCCCGGCCCCCTTAGCTATTTGTCTCAGGAAAACGGTGGATTAGGAATTTCATATGGAGTGGGGATTGTTCTTCTCGTCCCTTAAATGGAATGATGTCTATAAGCCAAAAGTTGAAGGTGGGTTAGGTATTAGACATCTAAAATGTTAGTCTCTATGCTTGCAAAGTTAGCTCGTTCACTAAGAATGACAACTCAGTGTAGCCCTTCTTATGTGGTTGTTTCTTAATCAGGGGGTACCCAAAATCATCCTACATTTGCTCTTCTATTTTCCCCCGGTATAAAGAAGATTTGGGACTATGTTAGCTCAAAGGAAAGGTGGATCGTTGGTGATGGCTCTTCTATCTCCTTCGAGATGATGGCTTTGGATGGTACAATCTGTTTTGATTCAAGTTTCTTATGTCTCAATGGTAGCTAAGGTTGCGATTTTATTTGGGGGGGGAATGGGCCTCCATGGTTAGACTAGTCTTTAAATCTTATTTGATCCCAAATCAAAGATTTCCCCCTTTCCCAAGGTTTTCCCTTCCTGATAGGCGGTGTGGTTTTTTAACCCAATTGGGGTTTTCTGTTTTTTCCTTGGGGATCCCCTAAAGCTTAGAAATTTCCCCCAGTTTAAAGTTTTTTGGGGGGAAGGGCCATCTCCTAGAGCCTCCCCCCTTTCTTGGCGCGCAGGGGAAGCCCCCCACGGATGATCGGTTATGGCTCGGGCCCCTTTTTGTCTCTAGATGTTCTTTGTGTCATGCAGTCAATCCTTCTCTCATATTTTCCTTAGCTGCCGTTTCACGGTTATGGTTTGGTCGGAGTTCTTGAATATTTTTTATCCGCATTGGGGTGGTTTCCCTTCTTCAAGAGCTATTCTCTTGGTGGAAAGGAAATCAAATGTTTCTCCTTTAAAGGGACCCGGAATACCTCTTTATATTCATTTTATCCCGGATCGGCGGAAAGGAACAAAAAGGGGTTTGATAAAACAGGTTCCTCACTTGATTGTGAAGGCTATTCTCAATGATTTGCGGCCCTCTCTTCTATTGATCCAATTGCAATCAAAATGCGTGATTTCATGCTCTGCATCACTATGTTTGGTGAGAAAGGGCCCTTGTCCTCAGATTATCAAGGAACTTTTTTGGTCACGGCCTTCTATGGGAAGTTACAAGATAAACATTGACGGTTGCTCCTTAGGTAATCCTGGCATTGCCGGAGCTGGGGGTATTATCCGAAATCATATGGGAACTCCTTTGTGCTGTTTTTCTCCATATAGAGCAATTACTACAATTTCTATGCAGAGTTTGCTAGGTTCTTTGAAGCTTTAAAAATAACTAAGCACCTAAACCTTCAATGGTTTGAAGTGGAATGTGATTCCCATGTTGTTGTTTGGTGTATTCATAACAGGACTATTCCATGGTGTTTTAGACAAAAATGGTGCTCCTTTTTAAGCTATTTGGACAGTGTTCAATGGAAAATGCAGCACTGTTTTAGGGAAGTTAATGTGGTCGCAGATGGTTTAGCCAAGCATGTAGCGATTAACAGGTGCTCCTCCTTTTGGGAGCCTCAACCAAATTTTTCTAATGAAGATATTGAGTGGGATGCTATAAGAAAGCCAAGGTTTAGGTTTTCATAGTTTCTCTGGTCCTTTGGACATTTGTATGTGTATAGCCTTGGCTCCCTTTTCTGCTGATGGCAATGCAGAAGGTGGATTAGGGAGTTGAGCTTGTTTTCTTTTGGTTATGGTCTTCGCTTTTGTATTTGGCTATAGCCATTTTTTCTCTCATTCATTGATTCAATCTTTGCTGACCTTTAGAAAAAAAAAAAAAAAAAAAAAAAAAAAACTGTAACTGTAGTCTCTTGATAATAAATCAACACTTGTATGAAGAAAACCTCTTGCAATGTTGATAAAAATAACCTAGTCAAGGGATTCTCTTGATTCCCTTTCACTGTGGCTCAAAGAAAACTTGATCCTATTAAGAATTCAAAACACCAATGTAACAGAAAGATTCTTATTTACTTTAGTCGGCAGACTCCATCATGGAATTCCATTTCAAGTCATTTTGGACATTTATACTATTGCACTTACATGCATGGATCATCATGATTTGTTTGAAAATTTATTCCTAGATGACCCAGGAAGCATATTCATTTTGACTTCTTATTAGGTTGAAAACTCACCATAAGATTTGGATATTTTTATATCCGGATCAGCTCTGTATGTATGGTTTCGTAACAACACATGTCATTTTTCTTTCACAAATACCCATTTAAAACAGTCTTAATTATAGCTACAAGTATGGTCACAAAACCATATGTGATGGCTTCATGTACTAGGTTTGTGAATCCAGTGCATAGCGCAGTGGTTGCAGCTCAGTATGTATGCTTTGTAACAACACATGTCATTTTTCTTTCACAAATACCCATTTAAAACAGTCTTATTATAGCTACAGATGGTCACAAATCCATATGTGATGGCTTCATGTACCAGGTTTGTGAATCCAGGCATAGCGATTGGTTGCATTTGCTAGTAAAGCAGCGCCTAGTTTGTGGTCTGGGATCAACTCCTATCACACCCCTTCCCTCCTCCCCTCCCCCCTCCCCTATGTGAGTAAAGTCCCTTGGTAGTTCTATAGGATGTAAATAACAAAAAAAAAAAAAAAAAAATTACGAGTAGCTGATCTGGGCTTGCTATTGTGCAAGGGGAAAGGCATGGGTGGTAAGAAGAAGACAAATTCGATTAAATGGGGTTCAGGAATTTTGTGTCGAATAGCACAAAGAGCAGAGGGAGGGTTCCAAAGTTTTCCTTTTTCATATTTACGCCTTTAAAAATCATATATACCTTGTCTATGCAATTTTACAAAAAAACATATTTTCCAACTATACATTCAAATACGCATATAATAAGCAAACATACTATTGTTATAACTAACTGCTTCTTGTTGAAATGGATCTAAGTTTTCCCTTTTGCATAAAGGAAATGGATCTATGTAAAGCCTAACTAGGTGGGTTGGAACTTGGAACTTGGAACTGTTGGGTCAATTGGGTTGATTGTGCAGTAAAGAACTTTGTTGCTACCCATGTATTAGGAAATTTCTGTTGCCCGTATTTGCATTCACCACAATGGAATTATGGGTAAGTAAATAACCACCTTGGGTTGTAATATTTTTCAAAATATCCTTTTTAATCAAAGCAAGATTCTATTTCAGTGCCAGCTATTACATGCTTGGGTAGTAGGAAAATTTTATCCATACTCCCATTTTGTTCAACATTTTTATTAATGAGGTAAATGCACATCTTAGGGATGATGATGATGATGACGACGACGATGACGATAACGATGACAAGGAAGAGAAGGAATAAATAATGACCCAACCATGACAGGACTCTTTAATTGCTAAACATCATTAGGAAACTAGTACACAACATATATGGTTTACATGTTAAAAAAGAAGCAAATATATTAAAAAAAAAAAACAAACAAACAAAAAAAAAAAAAAGCAAAACAGAACAAACCAATTTTGTTCATATGGCACCATTAATTAGTGTCCTTTATTCAAAGCCTTGAAAGCAGCATATGTCTGTGCGATAGTCAAGCCAAGGATACCTGCAGCAGCAAAGAAAGCTATGAATGACCATGGGCTGTCGAAATATTTAGTTCTCAGAATCTTCATATATATGAAGAATTTGAACACCAATCTGTGCCATATTGGCCCAAATCTGCGCCATGAATTATCATAATACTTGTGCAGTTCATTGTAAACATGGGTGAAGCAAAGCTCATCATCTGCAGGCAACGTAACCTCTTTTACAAGAATGTTAAACAAAGCAGCCACCTCTTCAGTGTTAATATGTTGGCTCCCAAAAATTTCCCCATCCTCCTCTTGTAGCAACTTCACATCCTCAACTGAGTTGATGAGATCATTCATGAAGATTGCATAAGATGTGACATATTTTTCAGCATATCGGTGAGATTGCTCCAAGGCAATGGGATTTCGGAGCAGAGACTGTGGAGTGATCAATGTTTATTGTTGGTACATTGTCTCACTCTTCTGAAACTTCACTGCGGCCGCCTTCTTAAGCTTCGTTGCACAATATTTTCTCCTGATCAACATCTTCTTTTCATTTTGATGATCTGGAAGCGTTGAAACATCTAAATGTCGTGTGAAATCAAACAATCTTGTTATTGTTTGGTCTCGTATGTTAGAAAGCAGCAAAATAAATAAATGTCGTCCGTAATCAAGCAAATGCTTTGCTTGATTGGGCAGTTTGGATATTACTTCACTCCCTCGAAGCAATGGCATCAAATTCTTTAAGAAAGATTGGGTGTCTTTATAGATTGCATCAGATTCTGAATCATCCCCCTTACATAGCTTATACAATTTCTCAAGAACATAGAAGCTCAAGCAACATCAAGTCACGTATAATATGAGGCATCCATTTATCATTGAATAAGGGATCACTATAAAGGTATATCCTTCCAAGGATGAGTTCAAGTAAGAATAAGACGTCCACCACCTTCATTCTCACAAACTCATCTTCTTTGAGAGGAATGACTTCTGAATAATATTTGCGTACTTTGTCTTCTAAACTCCTCATCTCTTTGAAGTAATCAGCCAAGGTAGTTGCTTTATTAGATGTTCGGTCTAGAAAATTTTGTACAAGTCGCAACTTATGTGCTTCCATTGGTTTTAAGTGTATCTCTTGACGGTGAAGAGGACCAATGGAAACCAAACGAGGTGTGTAAGCTTCATCGCGTAGTGGTTGGAGAAATCAGTCTATGGTATAAGAAAATGGTTCTGAAGACGCGTATTTTAATTCTTTCTTCATGTATTCCATAAATATCGCGACTTCTTTATCTGGTTCCGTGTCACTGATGTCTGTTTTCTTGTATTCAATTTCGGTATTACTCCCGCTACTCCCCTCGGCCTGGCAAAACATCCACAATCACTCAAATTACAGAGGAAGGGAGGGGAGAGGATTACTACTAGCGGGGAAATCAGTGATAGCTAGGATCAATAAGAATGTTTATGGTCGAAAATATGGAAAAAAAATCTAATACAAGGTAAGCCATATGATTCAGATTAAGCATCAACCCATATATTTGTGAAAACAATGATTTTGTCCTTATGAAATGTGATGATCCAAACCGGGATAAGGGTAAGGGTCCTGCCCTCGTGAGACCCAAGAATACGACAAGTACTAGACCTGTTTGGGAGGTCGGTGAGGTGTCCCACAAAAAATAAGGCAAGGACCAAAGGGTTGGGGAGATCGGTGGAGTTGTGCAAACTTTAGTTCCACATCAATTAGGGAGAGATTGCTAGGCTAATTAATAACCTCCAGCCTCCTTAACATGATACAATGAGTTTTAAAGCCTTGAGGCCCATGGACTAAACAGGACAATATTACCCAAGATTAATGGGGCCGGGCCTTTACATGAAATACCATCTTCAAAATGAAGGAATAAGCTACTCAAGAAATGTGTTAGATACGCTAGTTCACCCAATTAAATCGGTCTATTACACAAAAGAATTGAATAAAATAAGAAGACTTACCTGTGAACGCATGTCCTACAAAACAAAGGTTAGTACATAAAATCTACTCAAATAATTCACATTGGATAGCGATAATCTAAATTACCAAAAAAATAAAGAGCAATAATCTAATTTTAATTATAAACTAATATTTATCAGTTAAACATAAAATAGCCACCATAAATTATGAAAATAATTAAATTTGTGACCATCACACTAAGAAAAAAAAAAAAAAAAACTCATTAAGAATGCCAATAATCTAATCTTGAAGGGTCACTTTGATAAGCTTATCAAAATTGTACCGTTAAAATGAGTTTTTTTCCCTCATATAAATTGTAATCTTGCAACATAACTGAGTGCAGATGCTTAACCAATTCACAGGTTTGAGGGTTAATCCAAATGCCAAATCACCTACATAATCTTCTATCAACATTTCATATCCAAGCAATTATTGATATGACAATCTCATTAATACAATACCTAAAACCATCTTTGGTATTATTTTTCTTTTTTTATTTTTGTTCATAAAAATATTTTTAATATCATTTGATATCATTTATGGATCGTGTTTGTTTATATATATATAACCACAAAAAGAGTTATTTATGTATTTTGGCCAAAAATGATTTTCCATCATTTTTGCACTGAACTTTAATGAATATGTGTTTGTAAGTCCCAATACGGAGAGGTAAAGTAGTCATTTGCTTTGAATTAGAAATCTAAGCCCCTACCCCCTCTTCTTCTACTTATTATCAATTTTTTTTCTCGAGTCCAAACATGGCCCAGCCTTTAATTTCCGCTAGTAAGACCTAACCAAATCCTAGCTTAACTCTTCTTTACATCCCACATGATCTCTCCCTTATTTTTTTCTCTATAGCCAAAGGATCCATGGTCATTATCGCGGCTGAGAGACGTATACTCATCAAGATCAACCATGGAGGTTTGAGTCCCACCCCAACTCTTCTTCTCCTTCGATCTCCAACCAAGCCACAGGTAAGCTTTGAAAATCTCCCTCTTATTTCCCTCCCATAGAGAAGCACAAGAGAGGAAGTGAGAGATTGAGAAATATGGGGGTTTCTTCAATTTCAGATCTGCTGTTAGAGGGAGGAGAAGGTAGTGGTAGGGTGAGAGGGAAAGGAGTTACAACAAGCAGCACAGAGAAAGTAAAGAAAGAGAGTTGTAAAAAATATGGGTGAAGGAGACATCTCTTCACCCACTTTTTCAAAAAAATATTTTACCCATAAGGACATCAAACCTATTTCTCAAAGAGGGCTAAATCCCCTCTCCCCACCAACACTGATAATGTAAAAGTAAAAACATAAACATAAAAAAAAAGATTTTTATAAGTGGTCAAGAAAGATGGGGAAACCCCCCCGAGCTCTAAAGCATGATCCTATAATCTTACAAGATGTGTTTTGATACATTCAGCATGTTAGAGATGCATGCACGTGGAACTGAAGCTTGACATGTGTATGTATGATGGCAGTGGTGTATTTCAATGTATGCTCAGTTTTTGAATATTGCCAGTTGAATTCGATGGTGTTAAAGTCTGCAAAAGGAGAAGGAAATCTTTAATCAACTGATTCAACTTTGTCTCTCAGCAGTGAAGCTGGTTCAACAGTTTTTTCAACAACTCGCCTCCCCCTGCCCTCTTTTCTTTTGACTTATACATGTATCTTATGATTGCCAGGAAGTCTATTGATGAAATCAAACATGATCAGCAATCAATAATTATATTAAAAAAAAAAAAAATCAATCTGGGTCTAATCAAACACGAGCCATCAATAATTGTCAAGAAAGATTAATTGGCTCTATCAAAATTTCATCAAACGAGTTTCACTTACCATATTAAGTATAATCTCCATCTTGTATCACAGGTACAACTCCGAATGGCTTCAATAGGTCAAACACAAATAGACTGATTCTAGTTGATCAGGCCACAAACACCTCACAACCATTAATTGTGTTCTTTGGGACTTCGATGAGTTTGAGATCTCACCGTGTGGTTGGAATTGAGTTCTTCATTCTTATATAATGTTTCTCAATGGAAACAAAAGTAGTGTGGGGATAGTAGATGGTGGATGCCGCTAAGGGTAAACATTTGAAAAACGAGACCAGTTGATTATACCTTTCAGACCATTTGATCAGAGATGTACGTTCGATCGGGTTTGAAGATTTGACAGAATTGTTTAGCTCACCCATGTGTCTGGACATATGTAACACTGTTGGTAGGGTTCTTATTTATTTATTTGGGATAAATAATGAGGATTTGAATTTTTTTTTTTTTTTTTTTACTTAAGGTCAGTAAGGATATATTAATAAAAGAAAGAACAGAATATAGAGAGATCCACTTGAAAAAATTAAAAACAAAAATCAGATCTCCTTTTCATCTTCAACATTACCATCCACAAAAGAAGAGAATTGGACAAAAGAGCTCTAACGTAACCTCTTGCTCCACCTTCGACATTACTATATGAATCATTGTAGTTAGATATTAATATTTTTTATATCAAATTGAATAATTAGTGATGACTTGAATATTTAATGATGAATATATGAATCTTGGTAATTGGATATTAATATTTTTCTTTCTTCCATTGTTTATAACAAGTTGGGCATTATTTGTTCCCCTTGCCAAGGTTTTTTTTTTTTTTTGTTAAATAAGATTCTAAATACATAAATAATTTATAAAAGATTATTTAAATAGTAATTGGGAAATTTAACCAAAAAATAAAAAAGAAATTAATCTACACACAACTGGTAGTATGTAGTTTCCTCTCACATTCTCTCTCCTCCCCAACAGTATACCAAATCTACCCCTCCCTTATGAATGAACCATGTTCTCAACCTCTCTTGTTCTTCCGTCGTTCGTGAATTTTATTTTAAGCTAGAATTTTCAGCGGAGACTCAGATATCGTTTCCTAGTCATGGTCATGTCGAAGGTAGAATAGTGATCCAATTGGATTTTGTGTTTCCTCTTTTTTCCTTTTTCTTTTTTTCTTTCGTATTTAATGATAGTCATTTATTTACTTACTTTTAGCAAAAAAAATAAAAAATAAAAAAAAAATCATAAAGTCTTAGATTCAAGCCTTCTAGTTCACACCTTCTGTCTCCCTTCTCAATGGAATGAGATAGAATAAGACCAGTAAAAATAATCAAATAGTTAAGTAAATAATTACTCAGGAATGCATGCCTCCATATCCAAATTCAATTGTACAATCTTTTGGGAATTTTATTTTTTATATTTTTCCTTTCATTTGTTTCAATATTAATAAGGTTGATTGATACCTTTAAACGTGTCAAATGAAATTATAACCTAACTTTGAAATGCCTTTATTTTCTTTTATAACACATCCTTTCAGGACTAAAATGGCCATTTGGTTTTTTTTTGGTAAATAAATGGCCATTTGGTTAAAACCCTAAAAAATTAGCTATTAAATAGTGAAATCTTATTGGAAAATATCAAAGTCACAGGGATATTAATGAACCATGAACTGAACCATAAAATTTCATGTCTGTGAAACCGGTCATCTTCTAATTTCTGGCCATCTTTTCTAGTAAACTGAAACCATTTAAACTCAAACCAAAAATCTAAACCTCTATGTGAATGGAGACCTTAAACAGTAAAAATGTTGTCCGGAAGAGGAAGGTTTGCTGGAATCGTTTCTATGTATCTTTTTTTTTGCTAGAAATCAAAATTGTATTAAAATGGAGAATAAAAAGATATAAGGGAATAGCAAGAAAAAGACCAAAGCTAAAGAAAGGACCCCACCTTCGGCATTGCCATCAGCAGGGTCCTCCAAAGCTATCTACAGAATCTAAATCTTGGTTTGGAGAAAGAATCCCATCTAATCTCCTCAATAATATGAGTAGGAAATTCCTCCATGGTTCCAGATAATCCTGTTTTTGCAGCTGATTTTGCAAGGTAATCCGCAATTGGATTGGCTTCCCTGTAGCAATGAGAAATCTTCCGGATATAGAATTGAGGTAGTGTCAGAAGAGAGCCACTCTTGAGGGCAAACCAAGGAGAGACTTGCCTTGAACAGCGGTGACTACGCCACGAGTCGATTCAATCCACAAGTTTGTAATCCTTTGACCCATTGCATGGCGGATACCATGAAGAAAAGTCATGAATTCTGCATAGTAGTTCGTACTGATGCCAAAGAAATGTTTGAAGGAGAATATAACTTTCCCATTGGAATCACGAATGACACCCTCCTCCGCTTCGACGGGTTTCCCATGGAACTACCATCAATGTTTATCTTTGAGCAGGCGAGTGGAGGCTTGCACCAAATGACTTCAAGAATGGAAAGAGGGTCGCCTGGAACTGCATGCAACCCTAGTTTCCTGCAGCAAAGAAGATCAGCAGAAGTCCGAATGACCCCTTTTAAGTTGAGATTAGACTCCTTGAGCGTTCTCAATATTTTCATGAATAGCAGAGAGGCATCCCTACTCTTACCACCATGCCATCGATGATTCCTTTCTTGCCAAATAGTGTCGGTCACTATAATTAAACCAAATCCAAGGATCCTTTACCGACAAAATTCTTCGCTTTCGTTTCCACCAGGATATCAAATCAGCAATGGAGGATTGATCCTTCCAAAGAAAACCAAAACAGCTCAAGAAATTTTCCCAAAGGACTCGAGAAACACTACAATTTAAGAAGAGATGGGCCAGAGTCTCAGCATGAAGACCGCACATGATGCATTTGGAGGCTAAAGATATGCCTTTTTCATAATGATATCATCAGAGTAAGCTTCAGGATACGACGCCACCAAAAGTTGATCGACGAGGAGAGGGGCCTTTCATCCGACAGCTCATGCCAAGGAACCTTGGGATTTCGGCGAATATCATTCCAGTCGAGAAAGTACTGAATTCCCCAGAGGTAGAGAGGGTCCAAATACATGTATCTTTTATGTTGCCTCTGGGGATATTGATAGTTGAAGCGAGAAAAAATCTTGAGAAGAGAAGATGAAACCGTGGGAAGTTCCACTCATTATTGTCAATAAAGGCCGAATTGTCATGGAGGAAGATGCAAACAACTCCTCTAAAACCCCGCTTTTGTTGAAAAGATTCAGAGTCAACCCATCTATCTTTCCAGAGTTTATGGAAACCCCATTACCCACCACCCATCGCTTTGCTAGAGACAAGAGACCACATTCTTCAAGGCTCGGCCAAATGGTGGAAGATTTATACCTTTCTTAAGCTCCCCATTTTCTTCAAAAACGAGCATTAATAATGCCGGATGGCTGATGAAGAGTGTCTTATATTCCATACACTCAGAGAAAAGCTTTATTGACATCCCTTAGACGCCTAATTCCACCCTCCTTCTTGTTTAGGCTTGCGATTGAGTCCCAACTAATCAGAACTCCTTTGGTGTTTGTGGTCGCCACTCCAAATGAAATTCCTCATCCATCTTTCCATGATGTTCAAAAAAGAGCTAGGCCACCAAGATACAGAGAAGTTGTGGGACGGCATACGAAATAACGATCGAACCAGCTCCACCCTACCACCATGGAGAGGAGCTTTCCTTTCCAACCAGCCATCCTTCCTTTAATTTTATCCATCACCGGAGAAGAGGTTCACGAGTGACTCTACCCTTGAAAATTTCCACTCCAGATATTTTGTAGGAACTTGCAGATGGAGATTCCAAGGGTATCGAGATGAGTTGCTTTCTATCTAGAGACATCTTCCCGTAAAAAGTTTACTTTTGTTGAGATTGATTTGTTGACCGAAAATCGATACTTTGTAAGGAAGTCATGGAAATGTCGACATATTTGATGGAGCCATTTAAAAGAAGAAAATATCCCAAAGAAGAGGAGAAAACTGGCATTTGGATACCACGAGGACCCTTGATGGCTTGTAGTTTCTTGTCTTGAAGCATAAGGCGGATTCCCTACATAGGACCTCCTCGGCAAGGATAAATAAAAGAGGGAGATGGGGTCACCTCGACGCAGCCTCGCTCAACACCAAAGAATCCAACCGGCCTCCATTGAGCAACACCGAAATTCGGATGTATGAAGAATTTGATGCAACCAATCAATCCAAGTATCGTGAAGCCAAACTTTTTCAAGACCTTGAAAAGAAAGCTCCAAGATACAAAGGTCAAAGGCTTTGGGATATCAATTTTTATCCCCATACCTCCACCTCTTGAACACTCAAACATGAGATTAGCTAACTCAAGCGAGGCTGATATTAGTCCGAATAACCTTGCCCTTCCGAAGGCGCCTTCTTCGAAATGAGTTTAGGAGGAGAGAAGAGTCTTGTAGCCATAACCTTGGACAAAATTTTACGTAAAAATTTTGCATGCAAATCGCCTAAACTTGTCCGAGAAGTCGACCTTCCATTTTGGGGATGAGAACCAAGAAGCTATTATTGATACCTTTAGGAAGGGTTCCAGAGCTGAAAAATTCTTGACAAGAGCAAACATCAAAACCAATTAGCTCCCAACAATGTCCGAAAAAGCACCAGAGTAACCGTCTGGGCCGAGAACTATCGGTCCGGTCCCAAATTGCATTCTTGATCTCTTGATCATTTGGGATGGTTTCCCAATCCTCTAACGTCAAGCTCGCAAGGATATGGGGAATGCAGTCCAATAGCGATCCATGGTCAAGGGGGGGTGGCTTTATGGATAGCCTTATAGTAATCCTCAACATGAACAGCCAAATCATCCATGCTTGATGTAATAGTACCATCAGTTTTTGAAGAGATCGAATCGAGTTCTTCACCCTTCCGATTTTCGCAGATAAGTGGAAAAATCTAGAGTTTGGTCTCCTTGAGAGAGCCATCTATTTCTTGCTTTTTCGCCCATAGCTTTTCATGGTCAAGGAGAGCTTTCAAGTATCCGGATTTAGCATCACTTCCAAATTAAAAAGATGGTCATCAATACCATAGGAATCTATCCGAGATTGAATTTGTGAAGATCATCTTTTGCGCTTTTAATTCGCATCTAGGTTTGGGAACACCGATCTTGCCCGGCTTCCGAGAATAGGCTTGAGGCGCCACTTAAGAGCAAGAGAAAAATAGGATAGCCATCCACGTGTTCACTCCAGGATTTATTGACCACATCCATAAATTCCTCATGGTCCATCCAAAATCGTTGGATGCGAAGGGCAATTCGGTTTCCTCATTGAATCCGAGGTAATGCAGGGGGAATGGTCAAGAAACACCGCATCACCTCCCGGTACAATCATGAAAGTGGTTTATCCATTCTTCATTACAAAAGACCTCCGAATTGCCAAAACATTCCCACCCCTCTATTATTCGTCCAAGTAAATTTATGCCCTTGAGAAGGAATCAAATCAGGTTGCAAGCATCCACACCGCATTGAATTCAGACGGATCCAAGATTAAAGCGCCGGACCCTTTTTTCGATCGAAAAAGGGAGGCATTGAAGTCACCGAATTAGCCAAGGAGAGGAGCCAATTGAGTCGCGCAAGAGCCATCCATAGCTCTTTCTAGAAGCTCAAACAACTCGCATGTACAAAAGTTATGTAAATAGAATTGTTTCTCCAATTTATACACAAGTGAAATAAATCGTCGGACATGGAAATAATAGTTGGTTTGGTGAGAGACCTCTTCCAAATGACCCATAGGTTTGGGTTTTTATCATGAATATTATGAATAAAGCATGCATCATATCCCATTTATTAAAAAATAAAGAAGGAAAGCACTACCTCCACCATTGGTTCACCGGACAAACCACATCGTGGTGCTTGTCTAGGAGAATATTGTCGAGAGTTGCACGACCAGCAGCCTTCTTTATCCCCCCGATATTCCGAAGAGGGCACGATCATAAACATTTGAAGAGGAAATACGGTCGACTTTCTAGTCCTCCACGATGAACAATTGTTTTCCTTTTTCTTGAACTGTTTCCATGCCGTGGCATTGTTCCTTCCGAGGCAGAGCATCAATGGCGCCAATTTCCCGGGGAAAGTGGAGGGTGAGATGACCATTGTCCATAGCACTTGAAGTAATGGAGTTTATCACATGATCACCGTGAACAGAGAGTTGACAAGAGCCGAATCGAGCTGGATTAGCCGCACAACTGGAAAAACCCGAAGCGCCATGTTCGGAATTGAGTTCGTCTCTGGTTTGGTTCATCATATTGGTTTTGTTTGACCCTGTAAAGGGACCGAACCATCTCTTGCATGGGTCATCCAATCGATCGCAATTGGATTATTCCTCAAATTGGTGAGGAAAATCCTTCTAAAATAGGTAGCTCAATAGCTAAATCCCTCTTGCATATCCAAGTTTCCATACAAAGTGGATCACAATTATGGGAGATGGTTGGTAATTTTGAATTTGAATTCTTTCCTATTGAGGGCTCGCCACCTTTCCCTCCGGAAACCTCCACTCCAGCCGCCTAAAGCGACTTCTCCACCAAACAGCCCCAACAACATCACAAGCATCATCCTTGTCTTTGGCGGCATCGGCGATGCTTTCTTTGCGTTTTGATGGTATGACCAAGTTTTTTACAAAACCACACTTTCCCAAAGCGCCTTCATATATGATTTTTGTTTGAACCAAAAAGATCACTGTTCGTGTTGTCGCGTTCAACCGGATTTCTTCCAACCGCTGCATCAAGAATCCATCTCCACGAGGACACGAGCAAAGTTCCCTATGGATGCATTTCGTGTTCTTTATCAATGTCCGCGTACGCTTTTGCCATGGAAAGGAGGATCCGCTCGTGCCAAAATTCGAAGGGGAGCCCAGGAAATCGAATCCAGACAAGCTTAGAAATAGGAGAGTTATCATGGATATTAAAATCCGGTTTCCACCGCTGGAAGCGAATAAACTGCCGTCCGATCTTGATAGGACTTTGTTTCCAGATGTTTGTCATGTCTTTCTCAGCCTCAAATTGGAATAAGGTGTAGCCTAATCCCATAGGTTTGATAAAAACCTTCTCTTTAAGGTTCCAAGAATTCACAGCTTCCTTCCGAACTTCATCCAAAGAAATGAAACGAAAATTAATTCTGGCCACCAAAGCAAAGCGATATTGGAGAAAACGTTCCTCATAGGCATCTTGTGGAATCACGATTTTAGTGAGATTTTCGGCATGAATAGGGTCGTAGGTCGGCAACATCGGGAGAACGCCCCAACCGCTTAGAGTATGATTTCTTAGGGAGGGAAGAAAAGCCAGATTCAAACGTCCACAATAGGCAAGGTGGGTGTCAACCTGTTCCAAAGGATAGGCGGGCTGCGAAATCCGTAATGAGTCTCTCGCTTGCGATAAAGTGGCGGCTCCGCCGAAACCCAATCTCCTCCACCGTAGAGTTTCTCTTCACTTACCATAGTTTTCCTCAAACCACAGTTCGCTGGTTTAAAAAGGGTGGATGGAGATTCGTCCGATCTTCCTCTCAAATCGAAACGAACGAGAAATCTCCTCACCTTCGGACGCCGTGAGAAATTCAGATCTGTGGGATCCTCGGATCTGCCGATCGCACTTCTTCTTCTTCTTCTTCTTCTTCTTCTTCTTCTTCTTCTTCTTCTTCTTCTTCTTCTTCTTCTTCCTTGTGCTGGAATAACCGAACCCAACTTACCGTTCTTCAAGCAAATAACCAAATCACAAGATCGATCTTCCAAATCGCAGCCCAAGATGATGGAATGCAACCTCGATCGTCCAAATCTGCTGTCGCACTTCAAGTGTCTCCTTGACGAGTTGCGAGGGCTTCAAGATCTACAATCAAGTTGCGAACTGTAGTGGATCATTTCGATCTTGAAGGGTTCCTCCGGATCTGCCGGATCTATCAGATCCGCTCGATCTGAACTCGGACTGATATTAAGTCCGCAGCGGTTCCAACTCTGAGAAATCCAAAAAGGCTTCTTCATCCGTCGGAACCCAAGAGAAGCGAAGCATAAGTGAATTACTGTGATCTATCGTTTCTATGTATCAGTGTTGCAGAAAGTTCCATTTATCAATGACATTGTATTTGCTATATAATGCTACTCTCACCATCGATGTAATTTAGGGGTGAAAGTTTGGCCCCGATAATCCAAACCCGCCTTGGCTCGCCTTGAGCCCGAACAGGGTTTGGGCCAAGCTTTTTGACCCTGAGGGCGGGTTAGGGTTAAAAAACCCCAACCCTGGGTCAGAGTTGGGTTCGGTTAGGGTTGAGGCCTCAACCAGCCCAACCCAACCCTACCCGGCTCGAAATTTGACTTTGCATCTTTATAATAGAAATTAGGGCTCCAATATGTATTTTATTTTTCTATAATTTTTTAATATATGAGACATTAATGAAAAAAACATGTCAATCAAGGTTAATCCAACCATTATAGAAGCAAAGGTCAATCCAATCCTGGCCAACCCGACCCAACCTGGACATGATAGGGTCAATTAGGGCCGGATTGGGTTGGTATGAACCCGACAGGGTTGGGCCTAAACATGAGCCCGATAGGATTGGGTTGGACTGGGCCTAGGTTGAATTTTGAGGACCTAGGGTTGGGTTAGGATTTTAAGAAACCCGGCCCAATCCGGCCCTGTTTCACCCCTAGATGTAACCATTTGAGGAATCGAATCGATCAGGATTAGAATCGACCCTGATCGAGCCAATTCTTGGCTGATATTGTATCAGTGAATTGATAATAATGAAGGATAAAATAGTCTAAAACAGTTTTTTAATTGAAAATAAGGGTATTTCCGTTCGATTCTGACCAATCCAAATTGATATTGGTCTTGAACAATCCCATTCCAATACCGAGTTCTCCAACCTTAATTGAAAAGGACAAAGGAAAACCCCGGATGAAAATTGGTACAGAAGCATCGCGAGAGAAGAAGGAGATAAGGATGGATTTTTTTTTTAAATAGAAATAAAGATGGAATTACCATTCATTTAAGACATTTTGTAACAGAGGGCAGAAAAATAAGGTTATAAATTATTGGGTAAAAGCTGGGCATACTAAAATTGTCATTGATCGGTACCATGCCTATTTCTTGGGTTGAAATCGTCTGCAATTCCGATCTTGTACAATTCCGTGCAATACCACCTTTAGGTGGTGACACGTGTATTGATACCAATACAATGGTCCAGATCTGGTACAACTAATAAAACATTAAATCAGTGAAGAGGCATTTAAATCAAATCTGGACCATTGCATTGGTATCAACACACGTGTCACTCCCTGAAGGTGGTATTTCACGTAATTGTACGAGATCAGAATTGCAGACGATTTTTTCCCTATTTCTTTCATCCTCTTTGAAAAGTCTTCCCTACTCCTCCCATCGTGGCCACCCCTTTGGTTGAGCCGCTAGTTTCAAGAAAGCTAATAGCATTATGTTGGCATGTCTAATCTTCTTCCTAAATTATTTGATATCTTCATGTTTTTGAGACTAGAATTTTTTAATTTTTATTTTTATTTCTTTTGATTTTTACCCTAGGACAAGTTGACATATTAATAGAGGATCTCATGCCCCACTTAACCACTGTTATGGCAAAATATGTTTTCATCGGAGGTGCACTGCATGAACCAAGCAGGCGGGGGCTAAGCGCGAAGGTTAGTTTAGACCCGACCAAGCAACTTGTCCATCAAGCTATTGCATAGGTCAGTGCAACCCAATTGACCAAGCTACTAGAGAGCATCGATTATCTAGCGGTGGTCAATGCCAACATAAGGAAGATAACGTGGATACC